>JASDQU010353585.1:0-12196 GCA_032191745.1 Picea mariana
CTCATTTTCATTTTGCAAGCAATCTTATGGTGGTGTGATTCATTTACAAGCAAGTTTTCATTCCAAGTCTCACAATCACATTTAAGGCAATTTGAGTTCTCATACATTTGGGCTTTTAAAGCAATCAACATTTCAAGGGAATATCTATGTTGTGACATCTTATGTGATTGGTCTAAAATCTAATTTCCCTTTTTGTATATTTGTAATATCATCTAATGTGCTTATTCATGTTCATGAAGTTGTACGTATGATATATCTCATCATTTCATTTTGTGAATTTAATGTTTCATTTATCTAATTATCTCTTTCATGTATATGGTGTAATCATCTAGTTTATTTTTTCATTGTAAGCTATCTTCTAAATATTTAATTTGTATCATTCCAAGTTGTATATCTCAATTGTAACGTAATTCTTGTTGTATCCTATAGCATTATTTATCTCTTGTATAAGTTGTATTTAATCCTTTAATTGTATAATCTAATTGACCCCTTGCCCAACCTTAGGCACTAGTCATAGTTGACTTAGGGAAAGACTTGATTCTCATTCTAACAATTTGCATTTGCATTTTTGCTTGCCATATAGACTAGTTTCCCCTCACCTTTAATAAACTAAAATTAACTCCTATAATTCATCTAATAATTCACATAGTAACTAGGGTCTACCCCCCTTGGCTTCCCTAGGAGTAAGCCTACACGGAAGAGGTTCAAGTCAAAGTGACAGCGTGGGCTTTGAACCTAGGTATTGTGCCTCTAAGGACACTAAGTGAGCAGGACTTAGCTCACGTTTGCAAGTGTGTATAAGGACGGCAACACTTATCATCTTCTTCCCTTTCTTGTACAAAACACCAATCCATCTATAATCATGTCCTTCATTTTAATGATATCACGCATCAAAAGGTTCATTGTGTGAACCAAACACCTCGACTAAAATATATTAGGGTACCCATCTTCAATGATTGCTCCTGCTACCTTACAATTAGCAATATTATCAGTGATGACTTGAATGACATTGTAGGGCCCAATCTCTTGAATGGTTTTAAGCAAGGCATCTGCAATATTAATCCTTGTTTTGTAGCGATTTGAGTAGTCATGGGATGAAAGGAAGATCGCACCACTCTTAGACACACCAAGAATATTTATCAATGTCTTGCCTTTCACATTTGTCCAACCATCATATACAATTGATACCCCATGTAGGTTCCACTCATTTGTAAATTTTCCTAGAGCACCTTGGATTTTGGCTCTTTCCCTGTCAAGTTCGAAGGTTCTAGCTTTGTCATACCCGAGGCTCCTATAACCTTTAGGGGCACCATTGATGGCTTGGACCATTTCATGCCAATATGGTGAGCGAAGAACATTGAATGGTATACCACATGCATAGAGAAACCTGTAAACTTTTGTATCCACATCATCTCTACAACCTCGGTCAAGAAATTCTGATAGTGTTCTAGGTGAAGATGAAGGCGAGAATGCACTAGCATAGGGGGATGCACTTCGACCAATGAGCATTCTTCGTGCATTCTCAGGTTCAACCTTTGGTCTTTTGGCTTTGTTTTGTGCTACCTCCTCTTCCCTTTGGTATTTGAGTCTATCTTTGGAATCGATACTCACACAGGCTTTGATTCCTATATTCTTACCTTCATTCCAGTACATAGACCCACATAGATGCTTTCTCACACGGGTTTAGGAACTTGTGTATTCTGTATGACAATGGTGGCATACAATTTTCCCTGTTCCACCCCCTTTCCCTTCACTAAGCTTTGTGACATACTTCCATAGAGGTGTGTACCTCTCTTTGGATTTTTGGGGATCCTGACCATCACTATCATTTTCATTGTCTTCATCCCCTCCTGTTCCTTCCTCCTCTCCTTGGTATGTGCTGTTCACTTCTATTTCTTCATCACTATCATGGGTATTTCGACGTGAATTTTCCACCACCATCATTATAATAAAAAATGGAACCAAAATGGCATACCACATTGACATCAACATCATGAATGTTGAACCTTGGCCCTTGATACTAAGTTGCTACCTGCAATAGAATGATGGAGGAGAAATGGGAAATAGTAGGAGAAGAAATTATTCAAATATTCAACATAGCATAATATCCTAGTTTACAACACATGCATTTAAAAAAAAAAAAACAAGAAAGAAAAATGGGCTTAAGAGCCTACCTCTTTAGCTCTCCAATGGTGGTTGAATATGACTATGGTAGCCTTCAATCTCCCTTCCAAGCTGTCACAAATGGTAGCCTTCAAAGTTCAATCTCTCTTCCAAGCTCTCCAATCTCTCTATGGGAGCCTTCGATATTCCTTCCAAGCTCTTCAATCTCCCTTCAATCTCCTCAAGAACTAGCAAGAACCCTCTCAAAACCCTCTTAGCAAATATGAGTGAAATGAATGAAATGAGAAATAGAATGAGAGAAAAGGGAGTGAATGAGTGTTTTAACCTTTTACCTAACCCTAGGCTACCTTTCCCTTGCTTCATTTCTCTCAAAAAAACAAAAAAAAAAACAGCCAATTACCTCCTCATGTGCGCGGGCTTGCTGGAGCGTTTTCGGGGAGCGTTTTTTTCCTTGGGAGCGCTCAGGGAGCGTCCAGGGAGCGAACGCTTCTTGAGGAGGCTCCCTCCTTAGGGAGCGTTCGCTCCCTGAGTGCTCCTTTAAAAACCAAGGAGCGCAGTTTCATAGAGGGAGTGCGCTCCCAAAAAACGCTCATGAAGGGGAGCGCACTCCCTGAACGCTCCCCTTCAGAGCACGATTCAGGAGCGGGTTCGAGGGGGAGGTGCGGGGAGGGGGGGGCGCTACCCCGCAGCCTTGCTTGAGACACCAACTTCAAAACATCAAGATGACTAAAGCAGATACAGTTGCCACCTTCATGAAGATTTCTGAGATCAGAGATCAGTTGGGCGCCATTGGAGAGATCATCTCAGATAGAGAACTTGTCATGTTGACTCTTAATGGTCTTCCAAGTTATTGGGAGCCATTTATTCAGAGTATTAGTAGGCGATCCAAATTTCCTAAGTTTGATCGGTTATGGGCAGATTGTATTCAGGAGGAGACCAGACTTGCAGCTAGAGGTGTGCAAGGTTCCCATCATGATGAAAGTCAAGCCCTTACATCTAATGCAAGGAAAGGCAAAGGAAGAGGTTCTAGCAGACCATTCAAACGAGGAAAGTCCGGACCAACTCTTGAGCATAAAAAGAAGGATCTTTCAAAGATTTAGTGCTTCAAATGTGAGAAGTTTGGCCACTATGCCAAACATTGTTCTTTGTGGAAGAAAGGAAAGCAACATGCCTCCACTGCTGATGTTGATCGAGAGCCACCCCAGAAGAGGTCATGGAATGCAAACAAGGACGATGAGGAGTTCTTCTTTATTTCAACCCTCTTAGGTACGGTTCCTACTAACAATGATACTTGGTTAATTGATAGTGGTGCTTCCAGACATATGACTGGATATAGAGAACACCTTACAAATTTAGTAGAAAAAGACTCTCGGTTGCATGTTGTGCTTGGTGATGATGCCAGATATACTATGAAGGGAACTGGGGCCACTTCCTTCCAGTTAGACTCTGGTACCCCGCTTCATTTGAGTGATGTATTGTTTGTATCGGGAATGAGAAGGAACCTTGTCTTTATTTCAGCCTTNCCACGTCTCCCAAAGGTGTGTATAAGGCGGCAACACGGACCAAATCTTGAGCATAAAAAGAAGGATCTTTCAAAGATTTAGTGCTTCAAATGTGAGAAGGGAACTGGGGCCACTTCCTTCCAGTTAGACTCTGGTACCCCGCTTTATTTGAGTGATGTATTGTTTGTATCGGGAATGAGAAGGAACCTTGTCTTTATTTCAGCCTTGTAGGACAAAGGCTACAAGGTTTCCTTCTCTGATGGAAAGGTTCTTGCATGGCACAAGAACTCTAGTATGGGATCATCCCGTGTGATTGGTGTTCGATAAGACAACTTGTACAGATTGACAGTTCGACTAGTTCAGGCCGTGGTGCATGATTCTATCAGTCTAAGTAAGTTATGGCATAAGAGACTTGCTCATTTGCATTATAGAGCTCTTCCTGCTGTAGGGAAGATGGTGACAGGTCTTCCAGAGCTCCGTGTAGAGCATGATGGCATTTGCAGAGGTTGTGCTCTTGGCAAGAATGCCAAGGGGTCTTTTCTGAGCAGTGATAGCAGATCCAAGGGGATCTTGGACTTGGGGCATTCAGATTTGTGTGGGCCTATGACCGTTGCTTCTTTGACTGGATACTTATACTATGTGATCTTCGTTGATGACTACTCCAGGAAGACTTGGATTTACTTCTTGAAGTCCAAGGAATCTGAAGAAGTTCTTGGTAGGTTTCAGGAGTACAGAGCACAGGTTGAGAACCTGACCAAAAATAAAATCAAGATACTGAGATCAGATAATGGAGGAGAGTACACCTCCAAGTGTTTCTGTGATTTCTGCATTGAGGCAGGGATCAAGAGGGAGTATGCAGCATTGGGCCGTGACTTCCATCAAGACATGACCCTGGTCGAGTATTGTGGACTCAGACTCGGGAATCGCCCCAGAGAGGAGGACAACAGCAGCAGGGGCATACTATTGATTTCTTCCAAAAAGTTGGTAAACTCACCATACTTTCTTTTGACGGATCATCCAAATGCACCGCAAGAGCTTGGGTACAAAAGCTAGACATATACTACAAGATCAGCTAGATGACCGAGACAAAGGCCATCAATTTCGCCACCCTACACTTGGAGGGTGAGGCACACGAGTGGTGGCATCATGGACTGGTGACGTTGGGTCACAGTCACATCACATCCTACAGAGAATTCACAAAGAGACTCATGGACAGGTTTGACAGGAGGGATCTCGAGATCCACTTCAGGATCTAGCCCAGTTGAGACAAACTGGCACAATAGAGGCGTTCGTCACGGTGTTTCAGCGGGTAGCCGTGGCAGTGACAGATATATCAGAGCCCAGGTTGATCATGCTATTCACAGAGGGACTCACAGAGCCTTTGGGAGGATGGGTGAAGGCATACATGCCTCACACCTTGCAGGATGCCATCCTATGCACTCGAGATTTGGCAGACTCAGTGTCAAAGACTAAACCCTTTGTACCACAAAAGGATCGAGACAGGAAGCCATTCCAGAGAGAATGAAAGGGCAAGGAGAAGCTGGATGATGAGACGAGGCGAGAGCTTATGAGGATGAAGCTTTGCTTCAATTGCAGAGACCCTTGGGTCCTAGGGCACAAATGCATGGGCAAGGGAGAGATTCATTATATTGAGGTGGCAGCAGACGATGTTGACATCGAGGAGGAGCAGGACAGTGGGTCCACTAGCTTAGAGGAGGAGTCAACACAGGCAGACGAGCAGCCTCCCCGCAGACCACTGAGACCAGCAGGGGCCCACCCACCGGTAGTTCCACAGCCTCTTGAGCAGGCTAACAGACGGAAACCAACAAAGGGAGGAGTCACAACGATCCTTTCTGGTGTTCCCAGGTATGATACCCTCCGGATCAAAGGGACTATTCAGGGGCAACGGGCAATCACCCTGATAGATGGTGGGGCCAACCACAACTTCATTAACGCTTCATTGGTATTGAGACGGGCACTTCAGACAGAGGAGTTTGAGGGGTTTGATGTTGCAGTAGCAGTTGGCCATACAGTGGAGTGTCTAGACAGGGTTCCGGACTTGGAGATAAAGTTAGGCAACTACACAGTGAGAGACACATTTTATGTGGTTGACCTATCTGACACAGATGTGGTGTTGGGAGTCTAGTGGATGATAACCTTGGGAAAAATCATCACCAATTACCAAACCTTGGAGATGGGGTTCAGAGACCGTGACGGGAAGAAGGTTGTTCTGAGAGGCATGTCAACAGGAGCACCGAGGATAGTTTCGGCCAAGAGGATGGAGAGGATATTCAGACATGGGGAGGTAGCATATGCCGCAGAGTGCTTGATCACTATGCGGAAGGATTCAGACGGTCGACAACAGTATCATACAGAGATCAGGAATTTGTTGGGACGACATCAACAGGTTTTTGGGTCGATTCCACCAGGGAGACCACCTGACAGGGGGTTTGAGCACACCATTGAGTTGGAGGAGGGGGCCAAACCTATGATCACACCCACCTATCGTCATCCTAGGAGGTTCAAGGATGAGATAGAAAAAGCAATTAAGGAATTGCTAGCGATGGGACACATCAGACCGAGCAACAACCCATTCACCTCTTCAATTGTCTTAGTTCTGAAGAAGGATGGCACCATGAGGATGTGCATTGATTATCGGGCCTTGAACAAGAAAACCATCAAGAACCGATATCCTATCCCTCGCATTGACGAGTTGATGGATGAATTGCATGGGGCGGTTTTCTTCTCAAAGATTGATCTACACTCTGGGTATCATCAGATCAACATCCGAGAGTAGGACATAGAGAAGACGACATTTCAACGTCACTTTGGACATTTCGAGTTTCTGGTTATGCCATTTGGGCTAACCAATGCACCAACTACATTTCAGTCTTGCATGAACCACATATTCAGGGATCAGTTGAGGAAATCAGTCTTGGTTTTCTTCGACGACATCTTGGTCTACAACAAGACATGGCAGGAGCATATGAGGCACCCAGATGAGGTATTGAGCATCATGGAGGCGCAGTCGCTATACGCCAGAGAGTCCAAGTGTGAGTTCGGTATGACAGAGCTACTTTACTTGGGCCACATCATCAATGCACAGGGGGTACATGTACACCAGGAGAAGATCAGGGACATTCTGGATTGGCCAACACCCAGGAACGTGATAGAGTTGAGGAGTTTCTTCGGGCTGTGCAACTATTACAGGTGGTTCGTTAGGGTTTTTTCTCAGCTTGGAGCACCACTGACGAATCTTACCAAGCATGGGGCTTTCATCTGGACCGAGGAGTCACAGAAACCCTTTGATCACATGAAGGAAGTCATGGACACTTGTCCAGTGGTAGCATTACTAGACTTCACCTTTCCATTTGTACTAGAGTGTGACGCATCCGGCGAGGGTATCGGGGCAGTTTTGATGCAGGGAGGACACCCCATTGTATTTGAGAGCAGGAAGCTCAATCATCTCGAGAGGTTGTACTCCATTTATGACAAGGAAATGCTGACAATCATGCATGCCTTGACCAAATTCAGACAATATTTGGTGGGCAACAAATTCGTGGTCAAGACARAACACAATAGCCTGAAGTATTTCCTTGAGTAGAAGGACCTCGGTGAGCACCAACAGAAATGGGTGACGAAGGTACAGGCATTCGACTTCGACATAGAATATGTCAAGGGGAAGAAGAACATTATGGCCGATGCACTATTGAGGAGACCTGCAACATGTTCTTTGATGGAGATTTCAGCAGATTGAAAATCCCACTTGTTAGTGGAATATTCCAAGAACAAGTTCGCTTGCGAGGTTATGGATGGGAAGATACAGGATGATAGGTATCGGGTCATTGACGATGTCATATTCTACAAGGACAGAGTCTACTTGGTGCCAGATTCGGGGCTCAAGAAGAAGATCCTCACAACAGTTCATGATTCACCACTAGCAGGCCATCAAGGGTTTTTCAAAACCTACAGACAGATCAGGGAAAGGTTCTCATGGAAGGGCCTCAAACATGACGTTATGAGACACATTAGTGAGTGTGTGACTTGCCAGCAGAACAAGTCAGAGCATACTCTTCTAGCAGGGCTACTTTAGCCACTCCCCATTCCAGAGCAGAAATGGGAAAGTATATCGATGGACTTCATCACATGCCTACCCAAGGTCCAGGGTAAGGACTGTATCTATGTAGTGGTCGACAGGTTGACCAAGTTTGCTCACTTCTATGCCATATCGACAGAGTACAACGCAGTTCAGGTAGCCGAGCTATTCTTCAGGAGCATTGCTACAAGACCACTTTCCACATGTCTATTGGTATGACACCCTTCTGAGCATTGTACGATTATGAGGCTCCCACTTTGGTAGACTTGGTTTTAAGGGAGAGCAGAGCTTCTAAGGCCAAGGATTAGATCATAGAGAGTCAGGAGATTCTCAAGTTGTTGAAAGAGAACCTGCAGACGACATAGAACCGACAGAAGATGAGTGCGGACAAGCACAGGATAGAGCGTAGCTTTGAGGTTGGGGATTTGGTTTTCTTGAGACTCCAAACTTACAGACAATCATCTGTGAAGAAGAGTGTGGTCGAGAAGCTCAAGCCCAGATTTTATGGCCCTTACAGGATCATGCGCCGAGTAGGCGAGGTTGCTTATGAGCTAGAGCTTCCAGAGGGGAGCAAGATTCATAACGTGTTCCATGTATCTTGCCTCAAAAAGGCAATGGGACAATTCATTAGCACATCAGAGGAGCTTCCCCCATTGGATGAGGAGGGACAGTTGGAGTTGGTTTCGGAGGAGGTACTGGAGTTCCGGGAGCGGAAACTGAGGAGCAGGGTCATCAAAGAGTGTTTGATCAAATGGAGAGGGCTTCCAATAGAGGATGCTACTTGGGAGAGCGAGCAGGTGTTGCAACACCCTGGATTGGTATTGGTTGAGGACAAGCAATTTCGGGAAGGGAGGACTGTAATGTCCCTTTCCAAATAGGAGCTCTAGAGAGGAGGCTTAATGGTCTAAACCGCCTCGTTAGACTATAGTCAGGGCCAGAAAAGGGTAAACAGGGTTGCTAGAGGTCACTCCCGTCAAAGGTGTTATATTGGGAAAGTGACATTGAGCTAAAAGTGGTTAAAAGCACTTTTAAATTTGAGCTAAAAATAGAACAGACGAGCTAAAATTAGAAGTTAATAACCAATTAGAGTTTCAATAGTGAATTAGGTTTCGGGCAGCTATAAGAGAAGGTTCAGTGACCTAATTCATCGTTATGTAGATTTTGACTTGTCATTGAGGAGAGAGGCGCATCTCAGGAGAGATAGTTCAGTGGATTCCAGGAGGAAGACACCAGTTGACTGGTTTCGGTGTTGAGAGACACACCCTAGTCATCGAGAAGATCACACAGGTCTTCCATCATTCTTCAATAGCAGTTACACAGGTTCCAACAATAAGGGTGCACTTATTCAGGGTGAGGGCACAACTTCTAAGGAGGTTCAATGGATCGACTTGTCCCATCCAGGGAGATTTCATAGATTCCCCTCTGACCCAGTTGAGAGGAAGGCAAGGCACATCTTTTTCTTGGTTCCTCGTTAGATTCCGATGGAGGAATCATCTGGGGCGCATTTTGCAGACATTGGGAGTGCGACACTTTGGGCGGACACATCTAGGGTTCCCGAGTGATCATCAGATCAGATCCAGGGAAACCCTTCCGACCCATTTCACAGTAGGCCAAGGCGATCATTTTGAGACACATCTCAGCCTATTCCGACAGTGGAATCACTAGGATGCAGTTTTCTAGTGAGAGAGGGGTGCATTCCCCCAGGGGGATCCATCCGGGGTCCAGACACACTAGCAGAGGGGTCGGTCAGTCACCAGGACTGAGAGCTAGAGCTAGGCGCACCATTTGGGACAGTTTCCAGGTCATTCCGAGAGGTTTAGTCACCAGGGCAAACTTTGCGGACTTTCAACAGTTACCGTGCGAGCTGCCATAGTTCCAGCTCATCCGTTGATCCCACAGTGTTCATCTATTATCGGGTATTATCATTTAGTTTGCTTATTGTATTCCGACTAAGATCCTTTTGTCATTTGATCAAGCAGAGTGATTCATTTTTATTCAGCCGCATTCGGCATTGTACTCACAGAGATATCATAATATAAGATTTGCAGTCTTTTGTCTCATTTATCATCTATATAGTCATTTATATGTTGTAACCATGAATTATCTACAGTAGATACATCAGATTATCAGTGTTTTCGCGACTAGCCAAGTTAGGAACATTACAGAAAGGCAAGTGGATGATAAATTGGCGTAACAACAGATTGTCCTATCACTGTCACCTAAATAAGACACCTCTTTCTCTTTAGGGATGAAAGCCCAGGGGAGACGTCCCTGGTGACCTGGGTGTTTGAGAAGGCAAAGGTAAAGGTATCAAGAAAATTTGTCCCCTCTCACAAGTCACACCGATCAGAAAGTCCCAAAAGTTTTAACAATATGAAGCAAAGATATGCTTAAGTGTACCTGCCCAGAACAAGACAGCAAGAAAACACTATTTTTGCAAGTAACAATTGATGTTAGTGCTTCGTAAAATCTTGGACTTTTCAATGAAAACAATAAGTTGATATAAGATGAAGCAAACAAAAATTTATGACAGCTATAAATATATGATGATAACTTCACAAGTTCTACCTTCAACAAGATTCAAAGTGACCCAAAATGATAACCTAATAATGGCAATATACTAGCACTTGTCAGAAGCTAATAAGGCAATGTAAAAATCAACTTTAGTAATTGCTTTTAGGAGCTTTTACTGCTGCAATATATGGCTGTAGCTTACTTTTGTAACAACAACAAGTATGTTAGTAAATTAGTCTAATCTAGGGTTAGGAATAGTTAGTAAATAGCTTGAGGTAAAGAGTTTGGGGGTTGTTTTCATCAATCAATCAAGTACAAGGCATAAACCAGTGTCTTTAGGGCTAATGGAGTCACTTTTTGCAGCAGCAATCTTGAAGGGAATAAATGATAATGTGTGAACTAGAGACAAGAGGGAAAATGATTGAGGTGTTGGTAACCCAAGGCTTCAATCACCAAACCCTAGAAGGAAAACGACTACTAGGAAGTAGGTAACCCTAGGCCCTAGCGGTTTTCCTTCTTCTTTAGTTCAAGCTTAAGATAAATAAAAGCTTGATGAAGAAAATGATGTTAGAGTGCTACAATGGTAGGGCTCTAGCACATGCTTCAATGAATAGGTTTTCTAGCAAAATCTAGTAGGTGGATAGCTATTGAGATAAGGACAATAACATTGTGCTTAATTTCCTAGGGTTTTATACTAGCAATTTCATGATCTTAGTAAATGCAAAGTAAAGATACTATAACCATTCAAAAGAAAGAAGAATTGCAGAATTTCACTTACATTCACCAAGAATAATCTAGCAAATGCCCTAGTTGAAGACTTTCCACCAAGAAAATGCCAAAAAACACCAAGACAAGCCTCCTCCAAGAGTTGCACACCACTTAATTTCAGCCAATAAGCCTTAAAGAGGCCAAATTTCAGACCTCACTTGTGTGAGTGAAAGAATGATGAAAAAATACAAGAGATTAATCCCTTATTTATACAATCCAAATGACCTTAATTACAAAATCAGGTCAAAAAGGCCAAAATGGCCAGTTGCATCAAATATCCAGTTTTTTACATAAAATTGTCAAATAAAACCCTAATTTCATCTTTTTAGGGTGAGGTCATGCCCTTCCTAGGGTGATGCTAGCCTTCTTGCTGGAACATTAGCCCTCCAAGTGAAATGTTGGGGCTCAAAACCCCTCTGGATCCGCCACACGTGCCAACCAGAGTCGTCCTCATGCTAGATACCTCAACTAGATGACGTCAAGGCTCTGAATGATGATGTCAGGGGCCTTCAAGTGCCAACATCATGGTGGGAGGGCAAGACCCCCCTGGGTCCAGGCCTGCCAAAGTGCCTCTGGTGGAATGCCCTGCCTTTTTTCTGGTGCAAGCATCTGGTATCTCTCTTCCCCTGGCTGGGGTCTCAGCATCCATTTGGTGGGCTTTTAGCCCTATGGAGGTCCGAGTTAATCATCTCCCCATATGTACCTGTTCATCGGGCATGGTCCTGCAGCAACAAGAAGTATGCCCTCCATGGGCTCATAAGTCACATGGATCATAGCAATGTCAATCACATCTAATAATCAAGTTACCCAAACATGTGCATAAAACCCCCCTTTCCCAGACAAGTGCTCAAAGACGTTATGCTATTCTACAAGCCAGGTTTGGAGAGGGTTCCAAGAAATCCTATTAGGCCAATTCTCCATAGGTGTGGGGTGTTCCAGGTGAAGACCAATCTAGGTCATGTAAGCGCATGAGATGGTGTGGGGGATGTTTGGGCAAGGGGTGCAGTGATGACAGGGAAATGTAGAGCTTACCTGTGGGTGCTGTTATCCCCGATATCTAGGGATAACTAGGAGATCATGTCTCGAGGCCCACAGGTCCTAGACATGGAGTACCGAGAGCAGGATTGACCTGAGCATGGCCCTGGAGGGCCCATCCTTCTTCTTCTTCGCCAGACTTGTCCTGTTAGCAGCA
>JASDQU010353586.1:410-12083 GCA_032191745.1 Picea mariana
AGGATCTACTTCAACCTTCGGAAAACAAGGTTAGTTTATTCTTCCTATGCTTGTCTGAGAAAAGGGGTTGAGATTTTGGGTAGAAGGTTAAAGGTTTAAATCTGAAGGGTCATGATCTGCATATAGGCTTAGAACCCTAGCTTATTAGTCCGTAGGGTAAAATACCCAACAACACCTGGTTAGGAATCCCTTTACCCGGGTGGATTTTAGTCCCAACTCGGGGGTGACCCACTGCTGAGAGTGATGAGCAATGTGGTCTAAGGTTGGGAGGTTCGTGGAAGGTCTGCAAGCAGTTGGTGATATTCTTACCAAGATAAGTGTCAATTGTGTGATAAATTTACATGCTAAATTATTATTTACGTGTTTATTTGTATGGGTTTATCCTATGTGTGGTTATAATTGTCTGTATATTTATGGGTATTTCATGTTTATGCTGCATGTATATGTTTACTGTTATTTCAGTGTGAATCCATGCATTTACAGATGTATTTGTCTGTTTATGTTTGAATATAAATTTCTGCAAGAGTTATGTGTGTATATGTTTTAATTGCATGCCGTTCGAAAATTTTATGTGGCATATCTCAGTTGGATGTTCGGTATGTTACTGTGTGTTCCACAGAGAGAATGAAAGCATTCTCTCATGTATCGTGGCCCAGCCTGGGTGGTCGGGGATGTTACAGAAGATATAAATCAATTATATATAACTACCACGCGTGAAGAGGATTATATCAACCCAACTGTAGATGGAATACTGAGTTGGAGGAGTATTAGTTCTTATGCTTCAGACTCTAACACATGAATGGAGAATTGGTAGTAGCGATTACATGAATTATCCACCAAAATATGTGCCAGAATGATGCATGCGCTAAAATGGATTTGTTCAGAGGTAAGAGAGTCTCCTACTTTTTATGGTTTGAATGACTTACAAGATATTTTTAATGAAGTTCGAATTAGAATTAGTAAAAAAAAAATGATTACTAGTATTAGATAATGCTTTGAAAGCTACACCAACCCATTGGTGGGGTACAAATAAATAGAAGATCAACAACTGGTATCAATGTAAGAGGTTATTGGGCATCATATTTGTTGCACGGCAGGAGCATAGATATGAGGAGAAGTATGATGGAATTTGACAACCCAGAGAACATGTAGAAAGATGTATAATTCAATGGATACTAGCACTAGAAGAATGGCCACATCATTTTATTCACACATCAGAAGGAATTCCAAATAACTAGTACACGGAATAGGAAAAACGCAAGGACACTTCAAATTGGGAAGAGATACAACAAAATTTTGTGATTACATTTTCCTTTGAGCATGAGAGTCTAGAGATAGTTACAACATTGAAGGTGGTAAGAGACAAGATTTTCGAAGAACCAGAAGTGGATATTGTGACAGATTATCAGAATCCGAGGAAACAAATAGTCAGACAGTTGCTACATTGTTATCATGTCACATAAGAAGAAGACCCAACAAAAGAAAAATCGCGCAATATCCAAATCCCAGAAGTTGAAGAAGATAGGGAAGTAGAAGGTCGAAAGCTAGATTCATAATATTATGTTGTTCCCCTAAAGATCAAGAAGATAAATATTGGAACTACAGAAAACCCAAAGATTGCAAGCATTTGAGATTATTGGGATAATCAAATAGTGGAAATAAAAATAGAGTTATTGCGCGAGTACAGTGATTTGTTTCCAACAAATTTTTCATAGATGAAGGGATTAGAAGGAGAAACAAGAGAGATGAAGATCTCTTTGAAGCCAGATGTTAGACCTATAATACAAAGACCTTATAGGTTAAATCCAATGTACAGACAGAAGGTCAAAGCAAAAATTGACAAGATGTTAGAGGCTAGTGTCATAGAACCTGTGGAAGAATCAGAATGGATTATTCCTATGGTATTGCAAGAAAATAATCAAGGGGGAATAAGGATCTGTGTAGATATGAGAAAATTGAATGATGATTTCTTACATGATCCTTTTCCTACCTGATTCACAAATGAAGTTTTGGAGAATGTAGGAGGGAAAGAAGCTTATTCATTTTTATATGGGTTTTCAGGATATCATCAGATCAGGGTAGCACCAGAAGATAGATATAAGAAAACATTTGCAATAGAATGGGGATCTTATCAATACATCATTATTCCATTTGGGTTGAAGAATGCACCTTCAATTGTTTCAAGGGTAGTAGTGGCTTCCTTTAAGGACTTTATTCATAAGTTTTTAGAGGTTTATTTGGATAATTGGACAGTGTTTAGTTTATTGAAGGATCATGTTGAAGTGTTAAGACTAATGTTAGACAAATGTAGACAGTGTTAGGTTTCATTGAATATGAAGAAATGCATTTTTAGTGCACATTTTGGAATCTTGTTAGGGCATGTGGTGTGTAAATAGGGTCTGTTGGTTGATCCTGCTAAAATTGTTGTCATAGTTAACTTACCACCACCTAAGTCAGTGCGCTATTTGAAGAGTACATTTGGTCATATATGGTATTACATGGAGTTTATAAGGGGATATGTACAGATTAATATGCAAATGGAGAAATTTCTGAAGAAGGATACTAAGTATTAGTGGAATGATGAGTGTCGATAGAGTTTGGATATTTTGAAGGAGAAAATGGTGACAACACCAACTTCAATATTTCTAGATTGGACAAATAATTTCATGTGCATGTGGATGCATCTGCAATAGCACTAGGAGTAGTACTAACACAACCAAGAGAAGGTGATATAGATGACCCTATAGAATTTGTAAGAAGGAATTTATCATATTTAGAACATAACTACAATACAACTGAAAGAGAAGGATTGGCCATGGTATATGCATTGCAGAAATTCAGACATGACTTGTTAGGGAAACATTTCAAGATGTTTACATATGATTATTCTCTTAGATATTTATTAAATAAGCCAATGTTGGNGGGGGAATATGCAGATGGATACTATTGTTCCAGGAGTTTGAATTTGAAGTTGTGGTGAATCCTAGAAGATTGAATGTAGGGCCAGATCATCTATCCAAGATAAATAATGGAGAAGAACCAAGTAACTTGGAGGACAACTTCCTTGATGGACAATTGTTTTTAGTACATATAGCTAATGAGCATTTTGCTGACATTATTTATTTATTGAGCACATGATTTGCACCAAAGGAATTTAATACTGCGTAGAAGAAAAATATGGTGGTCAGAGTTGCAGACTACCAATTGATTGCAGGTCACTTGTACAAGCTTGGGGCAAAAAACATTTTGAGGAGATGCATTATTGAGAATGAAAGGAATATCATTTTAGCATAATCACATGAAGGAGTTGTTGAAGGACATTATGCAGGTAAATCCACTACGTAGAAGGTATTTTTCACAGGATTATGGTGGCGAATAGTTCACAAGGATGAAAAGGACTACTGTCAGAATTGTGATGTTCTTCAAAGGGTTGGAAAGCCATCCAAGAGGGAGGAGATGCCATTGAGACCTCAAGTAACTTTTCAAGTGTTTGATAAGTGGGAAGTATACTTTGTAGGTCTAATTAATCCACCAACAAGAAGATCAGGATCTAGATATATTATTACAACGACAAAGTACTTGACCAAATGGGTTGAGGCAACAACAGTAAAGGATTGCAGAGTAGAGACTGCAACACGCTTTTTAGTCGAAAATGTAGTTACAAGATTTGGATGCCCACTAATTTTGATGAGTGATCAGGGGACTCACTTTATCAAAAATACAATCTAGGAAATGATGGAAGAATTTGAGATACATCATCAGAAGAGCACTCCCTATCATCCTCGAGATAATGAAACAGTGGAAGAATTTAACGAGATATTGGAGAATGCATTGACCAATATTTGTAATGTAAACATGGATGACTGGTACTTGAAGGTACCAACAATGTTATGGGCTTATAGAACTACATGCAAAAAACTAATAGGTTAGACACTTTTTATATTGGTGTATGGACAAGAAGAAATAGTTCCCTTAGAGTATTTGATACCAAGTCTATGCATTGTAGCAATTACAGATATGATAGAAAGAGGCACAACACAAGAAAGATTGGCTCAACTTATGGAATTAGAAGAAGATATAATTATAGTTGGTTTCCATCAAGACGTACAAAAAGAAAAAGATAAATCCTAGCATGACAGACATATTAAGAAGAAGAAATTCAAGGTAGGTGATCTAGTTCTCCTCTATGACAATAAATACGTGCAACACCCAGGGAAATTCAGAATGCATTGGCTAGGGCCATATGAGATAAAGTCTGTCATAGATGGAGGTGTTGTGAAGCTGAAGGATTTAACAGGAAAAGAGATACAAGGAATGGTGAATGGTAGTCGACTAAAACTATATAGGGATAGTCAACCTACCAACCCTCAATAATTGTAGTTCATAGAAGTAGAATTGTACATAATATATATAGTAGGAAGAAAAATAAGGAAAAGAAAATAAAAAGTAGAAAAAAGAAGAAAAAGGAAGAAAAAAGTAGAAAAATGAGAAAAAGACAAAAAGTAGGTAGAGAAATAAGTGGTAGACAGATAGTTGAGAGTTACAACGTGCAATAGATAGTAAATTGGTGCGACATAATTCATGGTACTGCATGACAGAAAAACTAAACACTTCGCGTCGGGACAAAAAATGATCGGAAAATCGAAAATGGGTGAACTAAAAAAATAGGGTCCATCAGAGCATTTGTGACAGAGGTTATAAAACAAGAAAACCACAAAAAAGGAAGGCACTTGTGATTTTTGAAGAAAAGGAGAGAAAGAGTGAATAGACTGTGATCGTGTGCAAAGTGTGTGAAGAATCCATTCGACTTGTAGAAAATGTTTCCAGAATTAGAACATTGTCACCACCAAATTTCGAAGGACCCAATTAGTTTGCGCGAAAGACCAGAAGTACTAACCAATCGATGGAGGAGACGACCGAGGTGGTCGATGTGGATGAAATTAAGACAACATAAATTGAATCAATCAATCTAAAGAGGGTCAAGGAGAAAAACTTGGAAGAAGAAGCAATAAACCAAGAAGAGGAAGGGTGAAACGCTAGTGCAACAACAAACCCTAGCATAGAAAACCCAGGAGTGGTGCACATAGAGGGTGAACAGGATCAAGAAGACAATGATAAGATAGAATCAGATAAACCTAGAGAAGAGGAACCCCCAGAGGTAGAAGATGATCGTGATACAGATGAAGTAATACAGGATGAATAAAACCAAGAAGAAACAACAACAAGGTCGTCGAAGAAAAGGGAAGAAATTATGAAAACACACACACAACAGTATATTGAGTTGTCAGTGCCCCACATTCCGGATTCAATTATCATTGTAGAAGATATGTTGTGGTTTGTCCCCAATATGAGATATGTAGATCATGATGTGACAAAGGTAGCCAAGTTTCCATAGCTTGCACAGGAGGTTTACATGGAAAATAGAGGGTCAACTTCGACATGAATCCTGATACTAGAGCCCAGACAGTGGATCACAAGGCTTTATAACACCAAACTTATGAATTTATTGGAGATCTCACACTTTGAAAGGGGTAAGTACGTCAATGTATGTGTCAAAAAATTATTTGTGCGAGCTCATGGAGGGTTTTTATGGATGGACATACCTATCCTCATTGATGTCGACTTAATTTCTAAACTCACAGGACTTCCAATAAAGGGGGTAAATCTTGAGTAGTATCTTGATGACAAAAAAAAGGAGAAGGCCATTGCAAAAGAAGTGAAGGCTCAATTTGGCACTGATAGGGGTAGCAGGGGTATGATCATTAAGAAAATCAATGACCCAACCACCATATTTTCTATGAAGTTCATGGACTGTAAGCTACTTAGAAAGTGTTGCAAAGAAGAGGCACCTGCAGGGATAGTCGCAACAGTTGTGCAGTGTGAAAAAGGAACAGTTCTAAGTTGGGCGTTGTATCTGTTCAACTTATTCTTAAAAGAATTCATAGACGCGTAGGATGTTGGAATGGAGTTCCACTATTCTTGGTTATTGATATTAATAGCTTTAGATGCATGGAAAAAACTGAAGTACTCGTAATTTTGTGATAGAAAAGGAAAAATTCGTGCAATAAGATATGAAACATTGCGACACAACATAAGTCCCAAGTAGAGGAAGGCCAATGCAAGAATTTTTGGCATGCACATACATGAGATGCGGGAGAAAATTGTAGATACATGGAGGATTTCACCTGAAGTGGTGAAGGAAAAAGAGGGGATTTCCAACTTCAAGGAATCTAGGCACAACATATGGATACAAGCCCGAAGAGATCCTAAGAAGACATGGTTAAAGATGCAGTATTGCATCAAAACTGAAGAAGTTAAATGGGTAATAACAGAATGGCCAGATCAATGGAAGGTACTCTTAGTTTTCAAGAAATGAGTAAATGGAAAGGAACAAGTAGAAGCTTCCACATCATAGAAATCCAATAGCCCAGCAACCAATACTAGAAAATACGCATAGCGCATAGAAAGTGCGACGACATTTATGAAGCCAAGGAAGAAGGAAATGATACCAAGAGCTTAAGTACTAAGAATTGAGTGCGCAGAAATAAAAACCAGGGGAGCATAGAATAAAGATGAGATCCCAACCCAGGAGACAGTGACTAGAAACATACCAGAGGTAAATAAACCCGCGAATATAGAAAAGAGGAAATCGATAATGCAGATAGGAGAACATAGGAAGAAGATGAAGGCACACAAGAAGCCCATTCAACTCACCATAACATAGTACTATGTGGATTCAGTAGTAGATACAGTATAGGATCAAGGAGAAGACATTGTATATGTCACAAAATCTCAAAGAGAAGAACTAATGAAAAAATTGATGGAATTTAAAGAAGTTATGGAGAGCATACAAAATAATCTCACGCAACAGAAAGGAACAAAACAATAGAAAGTATCAGTGTAGTAGGATCCAATATATGAAGAGAAGGAAATAGTTCAATTGTGGGAAGCGCGATGTTCCAGATAATCCAAAACATGCTACATGTAGATGAGGATACTGAGAAAAAACCTTTGAAGGATGTAGAACATTTGGACTTGGCTCTGTCCAAGATACCAACCAAAGCGTTATATAAGTTACAATTGAGTGTTGCACAAGAAGTACAGTTAAGGGCTAGGACAGAGGAAACAAACTTGGAGACAACCAAGGAAGAAAAGGAGACACTAGAGATAGCTCTTAAGGAGGTACAACTAGAGTGATATGAATAAAAAAAATGCACAGAGAAACTAGATCAAAGAATTGAGGAAGTCTTCCAAACAATTCCAAACAACACACTAGCAGAAGAGCTCAGAGCAAAAAAAAGATATAAAAGATAGCGCAGACAATCGATGGTTACAAAAAAGAGATAATAGAATTAGCTGGGAAGTTGACACCAACTACCCCTCCAGAAGTGAGATCAGAAAGGGAGCAATAAGCAGCAGAGAACACATATATCATCACGCTAGAAGTAAAAGAAGTAGCAGAACTCTATGAGAGGACCGCGTGGATATGGACGAGCCTGGAAGAAGATGAAGGGATCCAAAAGTTAGATCAAAGGGAAGAGAAAGTGATGAAATTCAAGATTTAAAACAAAGGTAGAAGGCAATTCCTATATCAGAGATAATGAAGGCCGCACAAGAAATGAAAAAACTGCAAGCAAAATTGAAGACAATCCAAGTAGATAAACTGACAAGACAGGCTCAGTTGGAGCTGCTTCAGGATAAAGCAGAGAGAATGATAGCAGAGTTGGAAACAAACAAAGGAATATTAAAACAGGCACACTCAAAAAATAATGAAGTGTTGAAGGATCACATAGCATTGCATATAGTGGAGACCCTAGCAGAAAAGAGCACGTAGGAGAAGACTCGAGTAGATGTACTAACAAAGAAGTTACATGCATTGGAGAAATCATTGTAGGAGGCACACACTCCTGAGTGGCTCAGTGAGAGCCACATGTTAGTGTTGGGGGCCTATCGGAGTAGGAAATTTTGGGGTAAGGTTCGAGATACAACACAACAAATGAGGAAGAATGGACCAAGGAAGAAGTGCACGGAGAGAAAAAAGGAAAATCAGCATGACACAATTGTGGATTAGCATGCGAAGGAAGTTAAAATATGGAAAATTTGAGTCCACTTAGAATTAGGGTTTTGGATTATAATGTAAGATATTTTACCCACTTTTGAAGTATAAATAGAGGATGTATGAGGTAGCTAGGGGTATGATTATCACTTTTGTATGAGGGAAGTACTTTGAGCACCTTTTTTGAGTTTTGAGTTGAAGTATTTGTTTTGTTGAATATATGAAGAGCTATAGAGTTATATGGATTGTATCTGAGGGTCGGGTCGAAATTTGTGGGTCTTAGTGCGACACTGGTCAACCTCATAGAGTATGACAAACGTTTGATGTAATGCGTGCAGTGCCCTATTTTGATGATTAATAATAAGAAGCAGAAGATATTTGTGGACATAGCCCAGGGGGTATGAACCACGGTAAAAAATGTTGTCTCTATATGTGTCTTGTGTTGCTTTATTATGATTTATGATGAATGAATGGATAAATGATTTTTTCATTAGAGTTTATTTACAAGGTGCACTAGAATAATTATGTAGAATGAATGTTAAAGGATGAATAAATGGTAGATATGAATGATGGTATGGTAGAATTCATGTTGAAGTAGAATAATTATAATATACCTAACATCCCCATGAGTTCCATCCCCTCCATGATTGTAGGCACTTGGTTCAAGAAATCACCCATAAGCCATCTCGGGTGAGACTACATTGTGCACTCTGTGCGCAGTGTTTCCTTTTGGTTTACCAGATGGGCTGATGGTTTCTAGGGTTTTGTTGGAGAACTAAGGTAGAACATAGATCATCCCATATCTCCAACAGTAGGATATGATTTCTATGTAATAAATGCCAAAATTAGTTAATAATCCTAATAAATAAAGGAGAATAAGTCAATATAAGAAGACCTAATAGAAGCTTCTTCTTCTAGAAATATCTTCCTCTAGAAATTTCCTTAGAAGGTAGAATTAGTATAAATAAGAGTAGGAGGTATTGGATATTTTGTCTTGAAGATTATTGTAATAGAGCTCTGCTCTGCTGGAGATTTCCCCCTTGAAGAGGTAAGTGAACATTTCTATCTCTAATAAAGGTGCTCTTTCTGGTTTTATTCTGGTATTGTTCTAGCTATAATCTTGTTGTTCCATTACTGCTTGCTAAATATTTTTGTTCTGCATATTATTATTCATCTGGTATATTGCAGGGGAAATCAATGATCTATTAATGGAAATGAGAGAAATACATCACTGCCATCATGCCTTTAATGTATATTATTTCCTCCTTTCTCCTCCTTAGCTCTTCAACCAAGCTAGGAAACCTGACTACAACTAATGTAGATGGAGAAGAACCTCTAAATTTTGGTAGCATAGATTTGTAAATGATTCTTCTTCCTCAAGCTCAAGATTAACCTTCTTTATATAGATCCTTGGAAGAGGCTTGGGAGAGATTCTATATCTTCTAGATACCAATGGAGACTCGAATAGTGTGAGTTATAAGGGATAGACTTCTATGGATTTCCTATACAAAAAGAGGAATATACTTCTATGTATTTCCTTTAGACTCATGAAGTTGGATTCAAAATTAAACCAAGAAGTAGTGGAAATAGTGTACCTGTTCTTGAAGGTTGTCCTTCGTATATCCTGGTTGTTGCATTCCTGAAGTTCCATATCCAATATTTACTACTTTATTCCTACACACAAAAGACAATAAATTCCTTCCTACTTCTCTTCTTAGTGTTAGAATCATATATCTAGCTTGAATCTAACCTGATTTATAATAAAACAAATCATATCTGAACATTCATGTACGAAAAAAAATATTCATAGGGGAAAACCAACGATCTATTAATCTGAAAAATGGAATTACATAAATACAATTACCTCTTGGTGTAGATGCATTCCCCTTTTACCCTTTCTCCTTGCTCGTCCTCAACTCTTCAACCAAGATAGGAAACCTGATAGAAACTGATGTAGATGGAGAATCTCCTCTAAATTTTGGAAACATAGATCTATAAATGGTCCTCCTACTCAAGCCCAAGAATAACCTTATTTATATAGATCCTTGGAAGAGGGTTGGGAGAGATTTCATATATTATAGGCACTAATGGAGACTCAAATGATGTGAGTTCCAAGGCTCATACCATGAAGAACCAACTCATCCCTCGCTTACCTCTTTGAAACTTCGTGAATATAGAAGGTTACAGATGGTGTCACATGTTGAACTAAAAATGACCCACGACATGTCGCTTTTTCTTTATGTATGACAAGAGACACCCTGCAAAAATGTTGGGTATGTGTTATATTCTTTGCATGACTAGAACCATTGAAATTTGTTTTACCAGTTTTCATGTCCGTTTTTGGGAGGTTTTTTTTGGCACATGGTTTTTCACGGATGGTTTTCTATTTCCGGTTAAGGAATTAGGTTTGTTGACTAATCTGGGTTATTGGATTATAGTTTTGGATGCTATGAGATCCTACATGTTTATTTTATTTTAAACAATGTATGGGGTGAATGAATATAGAATATGTTGGTTTTCCCGGTTTTGGTTTCCAGGGGAAAAATATCTGTTTAATGCATGAATTTTCCATTGTATATTTTATGTTCTTTTATTGAAAATTGTTTGTAGTAAAATATTGTACAAGGTTAAAATCTAAAAAAAATACTCTAAATCTTAAGCAAGAGTTGTGTCTTGGATTTCATCTTTTGTTGTGTTCCTCTTTGACCCTGTAGGGTGGAAATTAAGGCTATAATAGGACCCTGTAGTGGGGGTAGGGTGGGGGACTATCCTGGAAGGGTATAACTTACCAAAATAGGATGCTAGCCTAGAACTGACATTGGAGGAAGAGGAGCCTAGGAAAACATCATAAGAACCAATACACATCTCATCTGATGAGGCATGGGAAGGAAAGGTTCACTAGTTAGCTAGTGTTATAAGCCTATAATTTATAGGATCAACTGGTGACTGAAATGTTATCTCTTTAGTGTTTTTGTTTATCAAATGATTTTCCATTCTGCAAATAATTTGAGAAAAGAAAAGAAAAGAAAAGAAAAATAAAAAAATAAAAGAGGGCATAAAAGAAATTCAATAGAGCCCCATGCAATAACAATGACTTGGTCCATACCTTTCAAGCATGGCCAAGTTCTTTTAAATTGATGTTGATAGGAGTAGTGAATAAGCTTGGCTAAACTGTTTAATCTTAGCCAAGTGATTTAGGTTAGTTAGTGAATAAATTTGACCAAACTTCTTTATCTTGGTCAGATAACCCCAGGATAGAGTAATTTCTTATCCCAACAGTTTAATCTGGGCTAATTGTCATAGGTGCTTAGGTTAGAGCATAGGGTAGTTTGCTTTATCTCAATAAAACAAGCATGATGATCAATGTTGAACCATATCTTTGAGGTTTAAAAGGTTTAATGTCTAACCCCTTGGTGATAAAAACATGGAAAAGCTTGGGAAAACCCATGATATTCACTTATCCTAAGTCTTTCAGAGCACATATGCCTTCGCGCTCACAGTTAAGCACAACGCATAGATGAACGGCTAGAAAGTGGGCACCCAGATCTATGGTTGACAAGTCTTTCTGAACCCCCCCCGACCGTTCTACCTTTAACGGTGGGGGGGGGGGGGGGGGG
>JASDQU010353587.1:0-12083 GCA_032191745.1 Picea mariana
ATCCAAAATTTCAGTGGAATTAGTGCACCAATGATGGATACAGTGAAGAAGAGACACAAGTCTTTTCACTAGATAGAAGAAGCAGAGAAGAGCTTCAACCTGTTGAAGAAGAAGATCATGAAACAACCAATTCTGGTTTTGCCGGATTTTAGGAAGACATTCCAGGTCAGGTGTGACACGAGTGGATTTCCAATTGGAGCAGTCTTGAGCCAAGACGACAGGCTGGTCAAATACTTTAGTGAAAAACTAAATGAAGCGAATATCAACTACTCAACATATGACAAATAATTCTATGTAGTCATACAAGCACTGAAGAAATGGAGACATTATTCGGTTCCTAAGGAGTTTGTTTTGTACAATGATAATCACGCTTTGCAATTCGTGACTCAACAGGAGAAGTTGAACCAAAAACATGTTAAATGGGTTGAATTCATGCAGAATTTTACTTTTGCGATTAAGCATATTTCTGGAACTGCTAACAAGGTTGTTGATTCTTTGAGCAGGAAATGTTTGCTTATGCAGGAATTCAGAGTCAAGACTTTGGGTTTTGATAACCTCAAAGAAATGTACAAGGATGACCTAGATTTCAAAGAGGCATATGAGGCATCTGAGAATCCAGTTCTCAGGGACAAAAGCCAATGGACCGAGTATATGATCCAGGATGGGTTATTATTCCAGGGCAATCAGCTATGTATTCCAAAATGCTCCATGAGGGAGAACCTGCTGAAGGAAAAACACAGTGGAGGATTAGTTGGACACTTTGGTCATGATAAGAAATTCTCAAAGTTTAATGGCTCATATTTTTGGCCAAGGATGAGGATAGATGTTAAGAAATTTGTGGACAGATGCAAAATTTGTCAGCACACAAAAGGAAAAAAGAAGAACACAGGGTTATAGCAACCATTACCCATACCTGAAAGGCCGTGGGATGCAGTGAGCATGGATCTCATATTGGGACTACCAACGACACAAAGAGGATGTGATTCAATCTTTGTGGTAGTCGACAGATTTTCAAAGATGGAACATTTCATACCATGCCAAAAAACCAGCGATGCAACTCATATTGCAAACTTGTTTTTCAAAGAAGTCGTCAGACTTCACGGCTTTCCAAAGAGTATCGTTTCTGATCGAGATACCAAGTTCGTGGGACATTTCTGAAGAATCTTATGGAAGAAGCTGGGGACAAGTTTGTCTTTTAGCTCAGCATATCATCCTCAAATGGATGGACAGACAAAGGTCGTAAATAGGAGCTTGGAAGATTTGTTGAGGAGCTTAGTGACTAAACACCACAGTCAGTGGGATCACATTCTGCCATCGGCAGAATTCGCTTACAATGATTCACTCAATAGAAGCACAGGGAAGAGTCCATTCCATATTGTATATGGAATGAAGCCAAGGGGAGTTTATGAATTGAAAGATGCAGAACAAGATGAATTCAGAAGTGCTAGTGCAGAATACTTTGTAGAAGGTATGAAGGAGCTTCATAGCCAAATCAAGGAGCGATTGCAGAGTTCCAGTCAAGAATAGAAGCGGAGAGCAGATCAACACAGGCGAGAACTTCAATTTGAAGTTGGTGATATGGTTCTTACACATTCGAGGAAGGAAAGTTTCCCAAGGGGAATGTGTAGTAAACTGAAGATGAAAAGGATTGGACCGTGCAAGGACATAAGGAAATTTGGTTCAAATGCATATGAGATTGAATTACCCGATGAGATCAAAATCTCACCAATATTCAATGTTGTGGATTTGTACCCTTACTAAGCTAAAGAAGCAGGAGAAGAAGATGAGAAGGAAGAAGTTCAATGGACAAAACAAATGCTTGTAGATAAAAATCCACAGATGGGAAGTATAATTGACAAGAGGGTCAACAAAAATACCAGGAGAAAAGAGTATTTTGAATACTTGGTCAAATGGAAGGGACATCCAGTTGAAGATGCCAGTTGGGAAGATGAAGCCGAAATTCAGAAGCATGGATAGACCGTGCAAGAGCTCATGAACAAGAGTTCATGAAAACTTTCAAGCGAGGGAGTATGATGCAGGAGCATTGTGCAAAGCCAAATCACACGCCTAGCCAAAGAAATAGTTGGACACGCAGATGAAGAGAAGGGGCACGTTTTTATGAAGACCGTTTTTGAATTTTGAACCCAAAAGCATTAATGTAATAGTTAAGAAAAATGTACCTGCATTTATGTCTTGGAGATATGAACAAACCTGGGGAAATTACCTCCATCTGTCTATTGTATTAAGGCATTTAATTCTTTTAATGTAAAAGTAGGTAGATATGAATGTTAGATTAGACAGTTTTAGAGCATAGGAGGGAAAACGAATATAGACACCCTCACCCTTGTATCATTTGTAACTTTTGATTATCATTCAGATTTTCATAAGATGGAGAGCTATAGCGGAGAGCTGTAGAGAAGAACCCATGTACAGGAGCAATTGAGTTAATATATGAAGCTTTGAATCAACTTTCATGGCGTTATGATGTTTACTATTTACCTTTGTTAAATGTTATGTTTACAGTTGTTTCATTTCTATGTTATGCATTTGTTTCAATGCTGTGTGGGATGTATGATTTCATGTTGAATGTATGAAGTCTGAGAGGGTAGAATGAGGTTCAATTGTTTCTCTTCCTGACAGAGTTCCTGCAAGGAGTGCAGTGAAACATTCGCAAGGTGTGCGTTGACAAGGGTTCTGATTTTTATCTTAGAAAGCTCAGGAGGGATACCATTATTCTCATTCCAACAGAAGTGTAGGTAAAGCACATAAGTCGTGCAAGGTGTACGCAGGCTAGTCGAGACCTTAAAACTTATAAACTAAGGTTGAAAGGGGAAGGAATGTTGTTGCTGAGTGTAGACAGAGTCGAAAGATCAAATACCCTAGAGTATTTGAAGGTTTGCAGCAAGGAGTGCGAGAAGGAACCCTTTTGGAGGCTTGAGTTTGCAAGTGAAAGTTCAGAAGGGATAACACCTTTGAACACTTCAAAGGAGGACGAAGATTGAAATACCTCAAAGGAAGATAGAAAGCATAATCATCACACATAAGTTAAGTCCCAAAGAAAGAATGTTGAGTCAATTTGGGCCAGAGATTCAGAGGAAGGAATCGAACGGTCAGAATTCTAAGTGGAGAACTCACGAAGTTGCGGGGACCGTAGGATCTAGTAAAACTACAGGGTGGTTAGGAGTTGGATGAAGCCACCATTCTAGTGTCAAGAATCAACGAAGATCGTCGATCGTGGTCAGTTTATTCCATTGGATCATTCTTTCAAACTTGGGGTTCATGAGTTCGGAGGGCAGACCAAATCTTTTGGTTGTGTGAACTGCCGAGTAGTGAGAAGTAGGAATAACCATTGGATCAGAACCTCTTTGCTATATCGTGTATCGGGGTTTCGGAGGTTGGGAGGAATCAGTTTCGACTACAGAAGTTGCGAGCGGTCGAGGGCCAAGGTCTCGAGTGAACACGTGGCGCGTCCATCAAGTGGGGACTACGTGGTTGATAGGTGGACACTCGTCTCCTAGGAGGGGGTCAACACCCTGTTGACTTCTCGTGCTTTGGTTTCTTGTAAGAAAGGAGCACAAAGGATCAACAAACCAACTTGTGAAGTTGTGAGATGCAAGAAGTACTGAAGGAGTCCAATCTTCTCTGACTTTCGCGTCTCGAAGTCTTGTAAAAGAAGGGCTTGGAGGTTCAACCCTTCAACTCGTGAACTCGGGACTTGTGAGTGAGGTTAGTGCTTAGCTCTAGCCAATGGTGGAGATGATTTAATGACCATATAATGATTTATCAAGAATGATACATGGAACAAAATCACAGTCTAACATTAATCAATTCCCGGTATAGCATTCCAATGTCCAAAGTAAACCTAATGAGCAATTACAAACAACCATTTTATCGACATGAGATAGACCTTAAAGAAAAAAATCATTCTTAAAAAGGTTTGTATGATCATTAGTTTTCTTAGGAAAATAAGCGTTAAAATCAAATGCAATAAATTTGCAAGTTTCAATGCTTCGTTCATGCTTTCAGTCATGAACGAAGCATGAAAATGGCAACTAGGAAAAATAAAAACCTTTTATAGCCCAAGATTCATCTTTCAAGTAGAAATGTTCAACTATTTAAGTAGAGGGAGCTATAAAATTTATAATTCATTGCTTTAAGAATTGAAAATATTGTGGGGCTACCAACAATGGCGAATTGTTGGGAGAAGCAGTTATCGCTGTATCACCGAAGAGTTCAGGTTAGCATTATTAAAATGATTGCAGATCAAAGAATAGTTGAAATACATCAATCATATTGACAATCATTACACGATCTAGCTTCAGACATCTTTTGTTAAAATGAAATTTGGTGACAAATTTTACAAAATGAGTGCCATGATGTTCAAGTTCATGGCTCCAATACTACTGACAGGGCCACTACTATTAGCATGCATCCATAGCCTCGGCAGGGACGTCAATTAACCCACTCTGACGCCTCTATCCTGTCTGAGAGATTTCAATTCAAAATGCATGATGCTTATGACCAATATCCAAATTTATACCTGAGAATTTTTCTTGAACCTGACATTGCTTCGCTGCCAGCAGCCCTATTCAGTGCCCCGACAAAGTTTCCTTGGCATCATGCATGCATTTACTCACTGCCAACAGACATGTTCAGTATCTCAGTGGTTTTACACACCCTTCCCACAAATCTTGAGAAATTATTCACAAACTGATATAAATTTAAAAACATTCAGAAGAGCGGGGTGACGCTAAAAATTCTAGTTTTTACAAGACTTGTTATTTTCCAGACTTTTAATTTTTGCTTGATAACCCTCATCATGATCTGAAAATATTTTACTAATGAAACTAATTTTTTCAAGGACCGTAAGGCATCCTTGAATTGCTTTCTTAAAAGAAGGGACATCGTAAAGAGCTTTTAATGATAGTTGTGTCTGCTCATAATTGGAAAGTGAAACCATGAAATCAATTCTGAAAAGAAAAACCTCTTTAACTAGTCCGCGTTTTAGGAAATTACAACAGTTGATGCTCTGATAGTCCTTGACAATTGTTTTAATATGAAGCATTTGGTTTTCTCTCCTAGAACCAAAAGGTGACACAGGCACGGTTTAACCAGAAAGCAGTGAAAACAAACAAAATGAAAAGAACCAAAAACCATAAAATAAATCAAAACATAAAAAATATGTACAAAGATGGATCTAAAAACATCATGCGAAAAATCTCTTGGGAGACTAAAAGAAAATAGAAAAATCCCGATTGATGTGAATGCAGTCCTACTCGTGATACCTTGGGTCAGGGTTGAATTTAAAGTTCATATTTATTCATCTCTGTACTCTCCATTTAAGATTTTCATGACGAAACTATGTTTTTTGAAAATAAATGTTCAACAAAAAGCAGAGAGAAAATGATCAAGTGGACTTCCCTAACAATAGTCATATTATGGTTCTCTTTGTGCGCCCACTTGTGCTCATGGTTGGATTATTACAAAGAGAAACAGTGAGGAATAAAACTAAAAGAAAACCTGCTCTTAAACCTACCCTAAGTACTAAACAAATCATAATACTACATGAAGTCATGCTTCCAATGTAGCCATCAGAGTAACTCCAATCCTGCAATGGAAACAAAATAAAACATTACTAACAAGAATGGTAATATATCAAAAAATGATAGAAATATATGACACTTTCCTTCATAATCATGATTTAAAAGCAAAGTAAGCATGATCTTACCATTCCCTTGAATATTCTTGTTGTATGAATCCTCTAGCCATTCAACAATCTTGTCATGATATGGGTCATAATGGCATGGGCAAGTGTAAGTAAGTTTGGAAAACTTCTCAAGATTATGGGTAAATGACATAACCATCAGCGAAGACCGAAGTGCCCCATCGTCCTGACAATTCTCTAAGTGTTCATTAATTTCTTCACAAGGAGGATCTAAAATAAATATGTCGTGCCTACTTCCAAGATACTTAGGTAAAAACAAAGCAAGCACAACTTTATCTTTATTATGAAGATTTTTTATATACGAATATTCAAGCCATCCTAAGATCCTGTCACAAAAATGAGGATGCAAAGCATGACTTTGATGAAATGAATATATCAATGGGGAACTCATCATAAGAGGATTAGTGACATCAATTAGATCATCGGTTTGAATGCTTCCTTTGATGAGATTGATCATTTCAAAATGTGAAGCATAAACATTAAAATTTGAGATAATCAAAGAATGAATATGCAACGTAGAATGTTTGATCTCCATAAGATAGAGTGTATTGTCTTTTTCAACAATAAACTGTGTAAAATCATCTCGCAACATGTCCTTTTCCCATGTGAGTGATGAAAGTGAAAGAGCGTTAAATCCGACTTTATCAATGTTATTTTTGGAATTAATTTCACCAAATCTTGGCATATCGAAAGGATATGATTGTGGCAGAAACGAGTAGGATGTTGTAGGTAAGGTATCAAGTCCACCAAAATCTAAGAAGAGATCATGATATAAATAATAAAAGGAATCAGAAATAAGCACATGAAAAGAATCCCTTGAGCTATGATATTTAACAATGGTATTCTCAAGACATTTCTCTTCACTTTATTTAAAACTCTCACTTTGTTTTGGTGATAAATTCTTCAACATAATATGATCTTCTAGATTTGCCTCCCATATGATAGATAATTCAAAACTTATGTGACAAACTTCTAGTCTTTCCTGTGGATAAAGTACATTTTGAGGATAAAGGTTTAAGGTTTCTGCTTCCAATTGCATATCTTCTTCTCAAATCAGTTTTATAGGAGTGTTAGAATGTTTAATATGATTTTTGTCGCTTAAGTGTTCTTCAATGTCTGAGTTTAAATATTGATTAGAGCACGAGTTACAAGAATGAGGATATTCACCTTGACCAAGAATCAAATCTTCTTCCACGATGGTCAAAGACTGAAAATATAATGATTCAAAGGAAAAACCAGTTTGGTTGTTGGTAACAACCCGGTAAATATATTCTACCTCCCTTGCTTGTTCAAAATTTTCAGATGGATTCCTCTCATTCTGCGAACAAAATTCTTCTCACAATTGAGTTATAGGATTTACAGCTAGTTCTTCATTCGTGATTGAATATGACTGGATGAAAGGGGTGCAAACATCATAGAGGAGATTTAATACAAATTACATCTCATCAAGATTAAATTTACAGAGGATATGATAGATTCTTGTCGAAAAGTCTTCCAAAGATGAATCGACATTGATTAACGAAGTCTGAAATTATTCACATAATTGATTGTAATCATAAATTTCAAAAGCATCTAAAAATTCATCTACAAATTGAAACCAATAAAAAACGTGACATGATGGAAAGGAATCAAACCAATTCTTAATCCGACCTCTAAAAGTAAAAGTGAACAATCTACACAAAACTCTTAAATCAGAAATGTTATGTTTGATGCATTTGCACCAAAACTTGTAAAGGTGGTGTTTATCAAATGCATTGCCTCCACCATCAAAGGTGAGTTTGGACAAATGAGAGACTGTCTCATTGGGAACATCAGGTAATGAGAAGTGGAAAGCATGTTCCAACACAGCGATTTGGGGAACCATGGGGAAATTAAATACATTCGAAATAAAGGCTCCTACAAGGCCATCTTCTTAGTCTGCCCTCCTTCTAGTGCCATTTTTTGACAGGCGAAAATGATCGTTCGTCAATTGGAAGAACGAGTATGGTCCGGGATTGTCTAAATAACCCAAGCCATTTGGTATAACTCATTCTGACGGGTTTAATGGCTCCATTAGCCAATCTAAAAGTCCTAAAAGAAACAAATAAAAGAAATAAAAGAACTTACTATTAACTAAGTAATTAATAATTACTATATATATACATACATATAATGTAATTTTTGTAGATATAGTTAATACCAGATTTACTTATCTCATTTATGTACATGATATACATGCTCCAAGTTTTAATCTAAACTTACGAAACTCGATGTGAGAAAACGACTGCTTCGTAAAAGCATATAAAGAAAGAACATAAAATATTTTTGTTTTTTTCTTTATAAATAAAAACTAATAAGAACAAATGCTATGAAACAAAAACACATGGATAGTCAAAATCCAAACCATATATCTGTGTTTCAGTGATGAGTAACGATAGAAAAAAAAACATAAATGATCTAACCCGTTAGTGAGTTAACGCTATGTAGCCAGACATATGCACGATTAGAGAACATCCAACCACCTTGTCCAAGAGGGAAACCCACAATGAACCTTAAAATTGTTCTGAATAAATGCAGAACAATGTGCTGGAAATTGATTTTTAATAACAAAATGTATGATACAAATAGTTGTTGTGATCTTATGATTTACAAGCAATTACAGTGAGATAAATGTTATTGTAAGATCTTTGCCTTTAAACATTCAACAAAAAATTAAAGATAAATCTTATCATTTGAGTTGAATAAATGATCACTCTGTATAATATCTAAAGCATCACATATGGACAACATTTACAAAGGAATTATCCCAACAAAACAATAGATCATGAAGACTAAAGCTATCAAAAAACCTATTATCATATTAGGATAAGCAGAACTTAAACAAAGACACCATCCATGAGAAGCTAAAGCCATAATGTGTATTTTTGTTCCATTAAAGTCTGCAAATTAACCATCCACCTTCAGCCCCAGGCTAACATGCCTTCATTACAAAAATCTCTAATATTTAAAGAGTTCAGAGAAGTCAAATATATTATCTTGTGGGATAAGATTAAATCTCAAAAATGATTTGCTAATTACAAAATAGAGGGTAATATAACCACTCCATATCACACTGTATCTCTTAAAACTATAAAAAGTGTGTTCTTGTTTACAAAAGATGAGCCAAAGATATGGCTAATAACCCCATAAATGATTCATATTATTTGATCACCATAAAGTGCTAGATATCCTGAAAGAAAATGATGAAATAAATATATTCGGATATAAGTTTAACCAATATCTTCCAAATTTCGAATAAGAATAGACTGGCTACAGAATCTATTGATCTTACTGTTACCAACAAAAATCTAAATTAATCCATATAATAATAGAAAAAACAAATAAAAAATACAACTAAGATAAACAAATAAATCTTTACCTTCAACTGAAAAATCAATCTGAATCATAAGACTTCAGAATTAACCACAACTTTGACATACTTAGCATTCTTTATTATTATATTACCAGTTCTCTTTAGGTGTTTCTTGGGTCTTTGTGCATTTAGTTTGAGTCTGTGATTTTCAGTCGTTAGTGAGTCAATATGTGTTGTGAAGACCTTGATTTTAGCTTGCAAGGAGGGCACATCTGTGTAGTATTTTTCTATCCGAAACAAACAAACCTCACACTGTGGATCTGAAAGAGTTGTTTGAGGATAACCATGGCCATGTGTCAGAATGCCACCACTGTTGTCTGTGGGTTTTTGGCTAAGCTTGATAAATGGATTCGGGCAATGCCCTTGCATGAGGGTTTTCATACAAAAGATCAGGCTTGACATTTGAGAGCCTGAGAGGCTTCTCTATCAATGGTTGGTTCACCACAGGGGTTTCGACAGGAATTGTTGTAGAAAAATAAAAATAAACAAAAAAAACATTTTCCTCAACCGGAACGAAAAAACTGAGAAATTTAACTCCAACACAACGAGACATATCTCTGCAATGATCTAGTTTCTGGAGACATTACCCATGTTGAAGGCAAAAGGGCACATTTTGGTTCTAGGTTTTCAAGGGTTTGATCTAGTTCATCACGGTTTTCTCAGGAACGCTCCCACAAAAACGTGTCTCTGGTATGCAAAATGGGATTGGACAGACAGTCACAAAGGTGATCAAAACTCGTTGTGATTATAAGGGGTATCTGTAATAGAGAAAAACCCCAGCCTAAAACAAAGGAGTAAGCTAGCAGTCACCCTAGTGCGTCCAGAATGTGAACACAAGGGATTCTAAGCCATGAAAATTAGGTGTTTTGTGTAATGAATTGTTGAGGGTACAAAATAGAGCCCGAGACTTAAATTGAAATAATGGACATGTTGTTTTTAAACTTCTTCTACCAGTAGAGTACAAAATACAACCGCATGCATTTAAGTACCATCATTTGTAAAGGGTGGAGTTACTCATTATAAGTTCAAGAAGAGAGGTGTTTTGACAAATCACACATAATGACCATATAAGGATTTACCAAGAATGATACATGGAACAAAATCATAGTCTAACAGTAATCGATTCCTGGTATAACATTCCAAAGTCCAAATTAAACCTAATGAGCAATTACAAACAACCATTTTATCGACATGAGATAGACCTTAAAGCAAAAAATCATTCTTAAAAAGGTTTGTATCATCATTAGTTTTCTTAGGAAAATAAGCATTAAAATCAAATGCAATAAATTCACAAGTTTCAATGATTCGTTCATGCTTTCAATCATGAGAAAAGCATGAAAACAAGAACTAGGAAAAATAAAATCCTTTTATAGCCCAAGATTCATCTTTCAAGTAGCAGTGTTCAACTGTTTAAGTGGAGGCATCTATAAAAATTTTGATTCGTCGCTTTAAGAATTGAAAATATTGTGGGGCTGCCAACAATGGTGAATTGTTGGGAGAAGAATTTATCTCTGTATCACCGATGAGTTCAGGTTAGGATTGTTAGAATGATTTCATATCAAAGAATAGTTGAAAGACATCAAAAATCTTGACAATCATTACACAGTCCAGCTTCAAACATCTTTTGTTAAAATGAAATCTAGTGACAAATTTTACAAACTGAGAGCCACAATGTTGTACGAGGGTGATAATGGGGGTACACAACTCTAAAAATTAAATGCATGATGTTAAATGTTGGCATTGGAGAGAGGGAGTGCGGTGTGCGATGGAAAGACACTGAGTGTATTGAGGCCAGGTGTCCTCCCGCCTGTAGGAGGGCACGATGTGCTCGGTGACACCCCATCTGGGGATTGCTATTTATACATGTTAAACCTAACAATTCTTGATAATTAAATCATAACTTATCATGATGTTAATATTGAATAAGTACATAGTGAACTTGATTGTGATTATATCATTGTCATACCAAATTATTTAGTAAAACTTTTATCCTTTAATGAAAAAAAAAAATTACATGTTGTTACATATGGTATAAGAGCGAGGTTCAACCCTACGACATTGGACTATTACACCTTACACTATCTTATTTTAATAGTTAAATATGTATCTATAATAAAATTTTGAAATTTTTCCTTTCAGGTATCATGGTCAGAGGACACATGATGAGTAGACGACATGGTGTGGTAGGGAGAGGTACACTTCCTCCAAGAACATCCACACAAGAGGGATTGACTCCACTTAGAGAGGAGCAGAGTACTAAGAAGGAGCAAGTTGTTGTGGGATATGTAGTAGGTATGGTAAGATCCTTCTAGAGGATGTCAGAGGAATTGATCAAACGCATGGATTGAGATGAGGGCAGAGCATCTATGCCCAATGAGGGTTCATAGCACAGTCCAACAGGTAATAGTAGTATACATAGAGAACTTGAGCAAGTGAAATTTCTCAAGTTCTAGGGTGCCATAGATGGCTTAGATGATGAGGCATGGTTGGAGAACATGGTGATGTGCTTTGCACTACGCATTTACACCTCCAACATGAAATTCTTCATGGCAGTCTTGAAAATGTAGGGGAGTGATCTTATTTGGTGGAAGACACTCCTAGCTCAACTGTAACATACCCCGACCTACAAATCCACCGTCAGGGCAATGCTACCTGCATAATACCTTATCTTGTACATTTAGGTCTAACCTGTGACAGCTCCAGCCTTAAACTACTGGGCTATGCCACACATTGATACTTGCAGAAAAACATACACATCCATATAAACATAGAACGACTATTCTACATATATATAACATATTATTGTGGAAATAACAGTAAGCCTACACATGTAGGATATACAACATACATAGGAAATACTCATCAATTACAACATATGTACCATTACACAACATGTAAATGAATATAAAAGTGGTACTTATATTTTATTATAATACCACCAACTACGTGCAGACCTTCCACGAACCT
>JASDQU010353588.1:0-12083 GCA_032191745.1 Picea mariana
CACCCTCAAACCGATGGACAGACGAAAAGGGTGAACCAAATAGTAGAAGACATGCAAAGAATGCATGTAATGCATCAACCCAAGAAGTGGGAAGATTACCTGCCACTGGTGGAATTCGCCTACAACAACGGCTACCAAGAATCCTTAAAGATGAGCCCCTTCGAAGTCCTATATGGTAGGTCGTGAAACACTCCTGTCAGTTGGAGTAATCCCGTAAACAGAATTTATTTTAGACCCAACATGTCTAAAATAAATGTTTCTGTGTAAGAAATGTTTGCATAGTGTTTTGATCGGAAATGGTAGTTGCATGCTTATGCTGGAATGACCACATTCGGTTTATATATATATATATATATATATATATATATATATATATTTATGAATAAGTGCAGTTTTTCAGGTCTGCTTTTGGGAAAGTTCCCTCACTCTATAAAGCCAAGGTAAGTGCCTAGAAAGGATTGCCTTCGCAGTAAAAACCTTGAGCTTTCTCACTACCAGTCACATAAGCTAATAGCTCAGAGATTTTAAGAGGACCTTCTAGTCGGGTCTTCAAACATGGTGAAATTTACCCAAGGGCCTGAAGAAGGAATTAATGGCATAGTTTTTAAAATCTTGCACGGGAGAGAATGGTATTCTTAGACTTCAATATTTCAGAGTTTCGGCACTCGGGGTATCTAGGTGCGAGTCCTTTTGTACTCGTGAGTCCCAAAACCTCGACCCACAAAATCCCGAAATGAAAGCATGTGGATGAATTAAGGACCTTTCAGTGGTTCGGTACCCAGGATACCCTTCCTCTTGATAAGTGCATGAATGAGATCCTTTCGGAGGATCTAAGTTCTGTTACGACTGTTAAATTGGATGAAGGAACGTAGGCATTAATTCATCAACCCCTTTTCAACCTTCGTAAGTAGCGAAGAAATTGGGACCGCCGATTCCAAGACCCATGGGAGTACCTGGACCGTCCAGCTGTAGAGTAAACGTGGCGGCCGGTAAGCGTTTCGGCTTTTCGACACCCGGGGTACCTAAGTGCGAGTTCTCCTGTACTCACAAGACCCGAAACCTCTATTCATGAAAACCTGAAATGGCGGCGTATGGATGAGTTAGGACTTTTCGATGTTTCAGAACCCATAACACCCAAGGAAGTATTTCCTTGTAATCACAAGTCTTGAAACCCTGACTTGTGAAACTCCAAAATTGGTCAAGTGTATGATGAGCGGGTGTATCGGCTTTTCGACATTTGGGTAGTCGAGGAGTGTGAATATTCGACCTCTTGTATCCCGAAATTACGATATACGAAACCCCAACTCGCAGAATCTCGAATTGGCATAGCATGACTTGGTTCGGAATTTCGGTGTTTCGGTACCTGGAAAACCCAAGGGTAAGTTTCCCTTGTACTCGCAAGTCTCGAAATCCCAACTTGCGAAACCCCGAAAGAATAGTGTGTGGAGAAGTGGTTATACTTTGGTATTTTGGCACCCAGGGTACCTAAGTGCGGGCCCCATGAATTCGCCAGTCTCGAAACCCTGATTAGCGAAATCTCGATGGAGGAAACCTCAAAATAGAGGAGCATGTTTATAGTTTTGATGACTCGGAGTTTTCGGCTTCTGGGAAACCTAGGGGTGAGACCCCTTGTTTTCACATAACACGAAATACCGAAAGGAGGAATGTCGAAATGGATTAGCACGGATAATATTGGGTATTTCGGTATTTCGATACCCAAGATACCTATTGGAAAGTTCTCTTGTACTCACCAATCCCAAAAACCTTGTTTGTGAATTCCTGAAATAGACGAAGCGATGTATATATATATATATATATATATATATATGTCTGTATGCAGGTTTCAGAGTTTTGGCTCTCGGGAAACCTAAGCGCGAAACCTTCTGTCGTCGCATATCTCGAGTTTTCGGTATGCAAAATCCCGAAGGGTAGAGTACCAGGGCTTAATCCGAGCTGCTGTGAATCTCTATAAGTGGTTAAAACCATTTCGGGTTTCATCCCTTCGAAAGACAAGAGAGAAAAGGAAATACATGTATCGTGATTTCCCGAATCGCGAAAGCCGATGAGCACCTTTCCGATAAGGCCTATGGTCCTAGCCGTCGATCATATGAGTACAGATAAGGGATGGCAGGGTCTATATCAGGCCCTGTAGGGATTCGGGGAATTTCGTTCCTCGGAGAAAAGAAGAAAAAGGTCGAAAAATTCTGAATTCCGAAGTGGATATGTTACAAACATGCTTGAAAAATGCCCCAACAAATTTCATGAGGATGATGGACGATATCTTGAGGCCTTTTTCCAATTCTTTTGTGGTGGTGTATTTGTATGACATCCTCATCTTCAACAAGAATTGGGCGGAACACTTGCAACATATTCAATAGGTTATGCACACTCTACGACAACACAAGCTATATGCAAATTTGGAAAAATGCTCCTTCGACATGAACAGGGTGTAGTACCTAGGCTACATTGTTGATGAGCATGGGGTGCATCTCGATCCAGCCAATATCCAGGTGGTCCATGACTGACCAACACCAATCACACTCACTAAGCTTTGGAGCTTCTTAGGCCTTGCCAATTTCCATTGCAAGTTCGTGTTGGGATTCTCCCACATTGCATGGGCCCTTAGCCAAGTGACCATGGGTGGTGGCAAGGAAAATTTTGTGTGGGGCCATTCACAATAGAAAGAGTTTGATTATTTGAAGCAATGCTTGTGCTCAACCCTGGTGCTCTCATTACCCGACCTACATCATCCTTTTGAAATTGAGACAGATTCTTTAGACTATTATGTGGGGACATTTGTCACTCAACATGGACATCTCATGGCCTATCATAGTGAGACATTATTAGATAATGTCCGTAAGTACCCCACTTATGATAAAGGAATGTACTCCATTGTACAAGTCTGCCTCCAGTGGAGGCATTACATTCTTCGAAAGGAGACAATCATCCACATTGATCATAAGCCTTTGCAATTCATGTAGACACAAGGAAAATTACAGAATGACCACCATTATAAGTGACCCACATACTTGCAATAGTTCCATCTCAACATCAAGTATAAGACAAAGAGAAGCAACCATGTCGTTGACTGCCTCAACCGACCTCCAGTTGCCTCACTAACCACGGTGCTACACAACTGCAGACATGATACCTTCATATGGCCCCAAATCTATGAGAGAGATGATGACTTCACCACTACCTACCATATGTTGGGCACAGACACAAATGTCATTGATTTTCATCTGCAAGACAGGTTGTTGTGCCATATGGTCCATCTATGCGTTCCATCAAGTGAACGAGCAAAGATGATTTGGGAAGCTCACTACAATAGGGTGGTAGGGCACTTCGCCATAGAAAAGATAGTGGCAATGTTGCAACAACATTTCTATTCACCAAAACTTTGACATGATGTCAACAAGTATATCAAGTCCTGCACGACCTGTGTCATTACCAAATCGACCATTAAGAAACAAGGCATGTACACCCCTCTGCCTACTCCTGACAGACCCTTGGAATTCATCTCGATGGACTACATGCCGGTCCTTCCTTCAACCAAGCAGGGAAATGACTTTGTTTTCATGGTTGTTGATCGATTTTCCAAGATGGTGATTATGGCCGTCTGTAAGAAGAGCATCGCAGCATAGGCCACTGCCAATCTCTTCTTCGAAAGAGTGTGGGTACATTTTGGGATACCAAAAAAAATCATCTCAGATCGGGATAGTCGGTTCCTCAACACATTTTGGTCAACCCTGTGGTCACAAATAGACACCAAGATCACCAAATCTACGACCTTCCACCCCCAAACAAATGGCCAAACTGAGGTCATCAACATGATGATCGTGCATATCTTGCACATGTACAATTCGAAGCATCCATGCACATGGGATGAGAGTCTTCTCCATCTTCAACAAAGTTACAAGAGAGCCATACATAGCTCAACCGGACACAACCCCTTTCAGGTGGGGTTGGGATTTCAACCATTGAGTCCCATGGATGTTGCACTACCCCTTGCGTCCACACGTGCATAATCATCCCATGCGAAAACTGAAGATGACAAAGCCACCTGGTTCATTGAACGAATCCAACGCATCCGCCAATAGGTTCAAGATATTTTGTAGAAGTCCAATGCCAAGTACAAGCAATGCCATGATCAACAAAGGGTGCCACATAATTTTTAGGTGGGAGATAAAGTTTGGTTGCACTTGCAGAAAGAACGCCTTACAAGATCCCATCAGAAGCTTTGTCCACTATGCTATGGACTGTTGAGATTATAGCAAGGAAGGTCTTCCATCATCTTTACAACGTCCTAGCATGATGGAGGACAATGAAACTTAGGCTAAGTCAATTAATTAAATGTTTTCTTAAGTCTAACTTAGGAAAAGAACTATTGATGTGTTATAATCTTGAGTTGACTTTATTGAGTACTTTTTCTAAAGTTAAAGTGAAAAATAATTGAAGTTGTGGTCTTTTAATCTTGACCATTGATCTCATCATGAGGGTGAGGGTTGATCTCAACCCTCCGTCCTTTTGGATATTAGGGTTTCACTTGCCCAATGAAGAATAGAGAAATCCACTGGGCTAAGAGGGTGCACAAGGAGAAGGAGAGATCGATCTACAAAGAGATTGGTTGCAGATTTGAGTGTGAGAGTTTGCAGGGAGACAGAGGAGGACTCATAAAACATATTGGCACACACATCTTCAACATTTGCAGAGGACCTTATCTCATATCTGAGGGACATCGTACCAAGTGACGTAACACCCACGTGGACAGTTGTACGATATTGCACAGAGGCTTACAAAGGGGTCTCATCAGGCACGTTTTGGTTTAGGGATTTGCAGAGAGGGGATGTACAATTGTTGGGGAGGAGTTTGGATAACATTTTTTTTAGTAGTTGGTTGGGCCGATTTGTACTATAAGAGAACTCTATATTTCCTTGTTGAATAATAATAAAATTCAAATTTGTTGCACCGGTTTTCCCACCTTGGGTTTTTCTGGGGACTATTGTCCAAAAATAAGTGTGTACTTGTGATGTGATTGTTGTCTACTTTACTTTCAGTTCTTGGACATTTATTTTCTACTATGTATTTATTTTATTGTGAATAAAACCCTAAATAATCAGTTAAAAGTAAATTAATTGGTTTAAAGTGTAATGGTTTTTGAGAAAATTTCACATGGTATCAGAGCAGGACTATTAAAGAGGCAGTATCACAAGTGGGTTTTCAAGATCCAACATAAATATGAAGTTTTAGGCACAAATATAAGGTAGTCATCATCTTTCCTTACACCTAGGGTTTCTACGCTAGGGTTTCAACATAAAAGGGAAGGAGAGGTAGGGTTTGAGCCGTGAAGGTTTGAACATAACACTTTCAGAAAATGGCCATAAGTTTGAGGGTAGAAGACAAGTTACAATGGGATCATAATTACCCCACATGGAAGGAAAGGATGACAATGATATTGGAAGTTAATGATGTGTCAGAGCATGTCAGTGACAAGGAAACAACTCCCATAGATGCAGTTTAATTGGTCACTTGGAAGAAAGGTAAGGCTAAGGCCAAGAGCCAGATTCTTGATGGGATAAAGGACCATGTGGTCCCACATATTTCAGGAAAAGTTGAGGAAAAAAATATGTGGAAATCCCTAAGTGACCTCTACCAAAACAAAAATGAAAAAAAAGTGATGGTGCTACGCAAGTAATTGCATGGAACCAAGATGGCCAAAGGTGAGGGTGTAATACCTTATATTACCAGGATAAAACAAATTAGAGATGAGCTTGTAGCAGTGGGAGAAACGACTGAAGATCCTGAGCTAGTGTGTATTGCACTAGATGGCTTTACTAAGTCATGGGACATTTTTGTCTATGGGTGGTAGCTCGGGAGAAGCTCCATGATTGACAACGACTGTGGGATGATTTGTGAAGGAAGATATTAGAATTAGTCAAGCAAGACCATCATCTTCAACTCATGTAGAGGAGGAAGAAGGTTTGGCCCTTGCAGGCAAAGAAAAGGGAAGGAAGAAGAGGAAAGGTGAAAATAAAAACTTTGACTTCTCAAAAGTCAAGTGTTCCCAATGTCACAAGATGGGTCAATTTGCATCACAGTGTCCAAAGAGAAAGAAGAAGAAGCCATAGATGGCAGCTTCAACAGCAGTGGATGAGTTTGCCAAGTCATTTGAGGAGGATTTTTCTTCATAGCCTATATGTCTTGTAAAACTGTTTCACACATGTGGTTTGTAGATAGTAGTGCATATTGTCATATGACAGGGTGCAAAGAGTGGTTTACTAAGCTACACGAGGGAGGTGTAAATCTAGTCACCGAGTTATGAGATGACAACCTCTACAAGGGGCAAGAAGTTGGCACAGTCTCATTTCAGAGGGAGTCTGGGAAACAACTTTGGTTTAGTGATGTGTTATATGTTCCAGGGTTGACCAATAACCTCATCTCATTCTCTACTCTTGAGGATAAGGGATATGAGGTCACTTTCTGTAAATGAAAGGTGTTCATCAGACTGGGTAGGTTAGGTGAGAAGATGGACATGATGATCGGGGTTTGAGAGGAGAAGGTCTACAGGTTATAGGTTCATCCAGGGATAGAATTAGCGAGTTTCACCATAGATATAGGTGAGTTGTGGCATAGGAGGATGTCACATACTCATTTGGTGCTTTGGGGAATTTGAGGGAGGAAGTCACTGGATTGCCTAAGATTACAATTTAGAGGCATGACCCTTGCAAGGGTTGTGCATTATTCCCGGAAACCCTTTCCATCTAGCGAGCATAGGTCTAAGGGAGTACTGGATATGATACACTCTGACGTATGTGGGCCGATGAGTGTGGAGTCAATGAGTGGCTCCAAATACTTTGTCTTTTTTATTGATAACTACTCCAGGACGACCTGGATTTACTTTCTAAGGACCAAGGGTGAGGTCTTTGGGAGGTTTCAGGAGTTTAGAGCTCTGGTGGAAAACCAGACTGGGAGGAAGATTCGGGTCTTAAGATCGAATAATGGGGGAGGATACACCTCCAATGAGTTTGGGGATTATTGCATATCAACAGGGATTAATAAGGAACTCACAGTTCCTTACAATCCTCAACAGAATGGAGTGGTTGAGAGAAATAACAAGATTGTGGTTGGAGAAACACGAGCGATGATTCATGATCAAGGACTACCATTTTTCTTATGGGTAGAAGCGAGCAGTGAGTCAGTATATTTGCAGAATAAGAGTCCCCACACATTTTTGGGGAATCAGACACCTAAGGAGACATTTTCAGGTACTAGGCAAGATGTGAGTCATATTTGCATATGGGGCAGTTTTTATAGGAGAATCCCCCTGCGGACAAGTGGATTTCCTCTTGGATACTAGACCCCTATAACCAAGACAGAAAGGTGCAAATGTTGAACACTGAAATTCCTTCTAATGAGGCTAAACTAGTAAAGGAATAAGAAGAGAGGATTATAAGTACATTTAATGACGTCTGTCCTTGCTCGATCTAAGCTGATCTTGATCTCCAAGCTCTTCAGAGGGTTCTTCAATCGAATGAATTGCAACGAAAAAACATACATCCTATTCCTACCATGATTAGCTTCGAAATAGATCTATAAAAAATAACAAGTTCATGAAACATACACAAACTTGAAGGAAACATGCCAAGCACATATATATATATTAATAAAAACAAAGCAAAGTACTTACAACCATAGATGTAGATGCAACAGCTTCACCAAGCTCTCTTTCTCCAAACCCTTTGCTCAAATGATCCACAAGGAGAATGACTATGCTTCACTGATATCTTCCTTATGAGATCATAAGTTTGATGCCTTCAATGTCTCCCCTTTTCACCATGAAGAGGCCTCCTTATATAGGCTTGGAGAGGTCCAACCACCTTAGAGATTCTTGGGATAGGTTGAGGATCTTTCTCCATCAGTTGTGGATCCTCCCTAAGATCCAACCTTGACCTCATATTCTAATCCAACTAACTCCAGAGATCAGGGGGATTTATCCCTGATTTTCCTCAACAATAAAAGATTCCCTGAAACAGGCCAGCGCTCCCTCAAAAGGGTGCACAGAGCATTGAAACGCTCCCCCCAAGGAGGTCAAGGAGCTCTATCAAGGGTGTGGACATGGTGTTGGTTGTGGAGCCTGATTATCTTCCTGATTCAGATGTATTTTAATTTCATCCGTGTTTATACCCCATGAAGTATTTACACCCCAGAAGTATGTACACTCTTCCACGCGGGGGAGTGCAGAGGGGGGGTACCCCCTCTGCGGGGTCCGAAGGGGTTATCCCCCCGGCTGGGGGGTCTGGGGGCAAGCAGGCCCCTAGCGAGGGCTCGAGGGTGAAGCCCCCGAAGGAAAAATTACCTTGTAAATGTATATTGTAATTTCATTGTAAATCTGGACCGTTCATTATAAGGTCGCAGATCTAATGGTAGAGATTATGTTAGGGTTTGTTGCCCTAGAAGGCAAACCTCTTTTATGATGGAAATGTATTGCAGCTAGGGTGAATGGAAAATATTGTATTATGAGATATGAGACTATGAGAGAAAGAAGAGGAAGTTACAACGGGTTTGCTGTAGGTTGTATCCCTTCATATGTTGGATAATAATAAAGGAAGGACCTGACAATTTATCTGGTGGATGTAGCCCACACTGGGTGAACCACGTAAATCTGTGTCTCTATTGTATTGTGTATCTTCTGTGTTTTGTTTCCGCATTTGTTTTATTTTATTGCTCCATTCTCTTGTTTTTCTAACACGCGGAGAACCTGGTAGAAGCTGCACACAACCATCAACAAATATTATGACATGTTTCAAACCTAAGGCAGGCATACCTATGCTTGAAGGATAAAGACTTTCAAGGTATGGCTGCCATAAGATACACTATGGATCCATAATTATATTGACAAAAAGGGTATAGCCACCGAAGATACAATGTGGATCTATACTTCCATGACATGAACTGATCGTAGCCACGAAAAATAGACAATGGATCTACGAGATGACAAGACATAGCCACAGACCAATACAAAGTGGATCTATGTGACAATAAATGTGTCAATATTCAATAGAAACTTCGTTGCAACCTAGAAAAAGTACATATCAGAGTGATCACTTAACCCAGGGTCTTCTTACCGATCCTGATGTGGTATGAATATTACCATGTGAATAGATGTCATGATGTCGAACATGGTAGAAACTGCTTGATTACCGACTAATGAGATAAGTCGTTAACAAGTGCGAGGGAAATCACCAATGATGTCAATGATTCCCAAGGTACCCTAGTACATTCCAGCGAATGTGAATAAATGAATTGAAGTCGAACATTCATGGAATCATCTGATCAGAGGTCAATGATGTAAACCCACTGTCGGAAGTGAGGAGGCCTGCCATTGAGGCATGCATGTCCCAATGTACTAACTGGTTTCTAGGTCTAGTTCCTCGATAATGTGCTGAAATCGACAGGAATAGACTTGTCGCAGGAGGGCCTTGATGTATCCCCCATCAATGACACTAAACATACACAAAGATGTAATTTGGTGGATCAAGTGAACATGGACTAACACAGGTGTTGAAACAGGATATTTGTGATGGTTGACTCTCGAGGCAAATACTTCCCTTGAACACTGAGGCACAACAATAGAAACATGACATGGACCAAAACTTGATGATGCAGTGGACACTGTGAATTTTTTCAGGTGACCCAAAGGAGTAAAGAAACTCAGATGATTGGTTAAGTGCAGAGGTTCAATAGATTAAAATGTGTGCAAAGACAAAGTGTCGTGTTCAAGGGCGACTGTAAGAGTGATTGATGATGTTTTAGAAAACAACTTGGCTTGCTTCCTTCAAATTCCTCCCCCCCCATCTAGATAGACAAGTACCTCTTTTTTAATTTAACGAGCTCGAGGAGGGTAACACATGCTCGATATAAATCACCTTTGGTAAGTCCCTCTTTCTTTGTTTAACGAACTAGAAGAAGTAAGGGTTCGGTCCCATATGGGCCCTTCAATGTATGATTGTTTAACGAGTCCAGAGAAGGTAAACTCAGTAAATTTTCATGTTTAGAGAGTCTAAAAAGAACTTAAAGACGACTCCAACGTTGTCCTTTTTTGTAATGTTAGTCTCGTGAGGCTGAAAAAGAGATAAATTATCACTTGAAAGACACCCTTTCAAACATTTTAATGAGTGGGAAAGGAAGCAATATCACTCGGCAATCTTTTCACGTTTAGAGAGTTTGAAAAGAGCTTAGAGACGACTCCAGGGAGTTCCTTTTTCATGTATCCATGCGAGTATGAAAAAGAGATAAAAGGTTACTCGGTGCATTCTTGTGTTTTTTCGAGCGTGAGAACGAACGAAAGACCATGCTTGTTAATGCGACAAGATAACAAATTGAACGAAATTGCTCCAAAACCTGCCATGACAAAAAAATGCACACCCAGGGTAGTAAAAATGCCTCCAAAATATTTCTCAAAACCCAAAATAACTATGTTTTTGGCAAAAATGAAATTTTATAATAGTAATATGGGGTAAAAATGTCTTTTACCATTTCATTTGTGCAAAGATTTGTAGTAGTGGAGAAATTGAGCTTTGGAGGGTGGTTCTTGCATTTATCGGTGCCAGAGCTACAATCATCTATTTTTGTCGCCGTCTGGACCAGGTTGGTGCTCTTCTTCCTTTCTTCAATTTCCATGGTTTACAATTTGTTTTTGGGCAATAATTTGGTTTAAAAAATGATTCCCTAGGAAGTATCAAGTGCCTAAAAGGGCTTGACGCTCCCCTAGAATGCTAGAGGGAGTGTTGCCCGATTTTTCACTGCTCCTCCATGCTTAAAGAGGGAGCGCTAGCGCTCTGATGTAGATGTGAAGGGCATGCTGCCCAAAAAGCACAAAAAATCCCCAAAAAACCCCAGCGCTCCTCCAAAAGGGTAAGGGGAGCGTTATGAAAAAATGATAATGCCCTGGTGGTCCTTTTAAGGGAGTGTTGGTGCTCTGATGTGAGTGTAAAGGGGGCATTGGCATCACAAATAGAGCACAAATGTTTTTTAAGTTTTTCATTGCCCAAAAATTGTCAAAATAGCATGACTAATGAATTTTGATTGATGTGGATTGTAGGTAAATTCGGAAAAATTCATGATCGAGTGGAAAGAAAGAGAGCATGAGCTCAATGATGTGGCCGCCTTGCAAAACCCCCGATCAAGGGCCACATTGAGGAATTGCGGTCTCCTCAAGTTCTTTAAGATGCAAAAGATGAAGAAAGAGGTTCTTCTTCTCAAGTATATGATCGGGCTGTGGAACGCCGCGGAACAAGGGTTCCAAATTGGAACACAAATTTTTACCATTGATTTTGAAGATGTGTACTTCCTGACCGACCTCTCAAAAAGAGGGGGCCCCGTTATTTTATCCAGATAGAGGGCACTTCTCGTGCCTGTAGAAGAGTACTTGGCAAATATTTGTGTCCGAGTATCGATATTAGTGGGAGGTAGAATCCCAATCGAAGACATCATGGATCTACCTCTTCGATCCATTCTATTTTCCATTATGAGTATAGAGGGTAGTACCATATCACACTTAGTTTCAATATCATAGGTGGCTTATGGTTTACAGTGTCTGGAGCCAACTCTTTTTAACTGGAGTGCATGATTTCTTCAAAATGTGAAGGAGCAGATTACGAGATGCAGATCAGGGCAGCAGAAGCAACTCGGATACAGTTCATTTATGGTTTCATTATTCCTAGGATGCATTCCTCAGATGCAACCACATATTACATTGGGAGTACGACCAGTGGGAGAACCACATATGGAGCGATGGACTAGTCTGTCTCCGAGGCTAGGAATAGAGTCAGAGTTTAGGTTCACCGGTGACTTCTTCGCTTGGTTGAGACACCAACTAATCGTGATAGAAGGCTTCCCATACACCAGAGTGGATTTCCGGGGGAGCATGGACCTGTTCCTTCCAGATGTGGTGGACTGGGACGCATCCTGTAAGAAACCAAAAATAATATTGTCAAGTGTTTTTTTATTTTAAATGTATATATATATATATATATATATATATATATATATATATATATATATATATTGGGGGGGGGTACATA
>JASDQU010353590.1:0-12083 GCA_032191745.1 Picea mariana
CCACACTTCGGAAGACACCAGGAGGTAAATGCCTATGTCAAGTTGTTGCTTTCTTGTTACCATGGAGGATATTTGTGGCTAGACCACCATATCACATTTGATCCAATGTTGATCAATCAGATCATAGAGTTGAGTATGTAGGGACCTGATCCACAGGATTTTTATCCAAGAAAAGCCATGGATCGCGCTCTAACATAGAGGATCAAGGACACCTATGATGATGTTGAGAAGGGGAGAGGAGGCTACAAGGTGGCTTCTATCCAGAGTGGCACAATGCACCTAGCCTTTCAATTGATTGCAGGGAAGTTAGTAAGAAAGAACCGACCTACCCAAGTCACCGACTTTGTAGTCGACCTCGCAGGAAATTGTACGGAAGGCCTACATATGAACTGGGCGAAGTACCTGGTGAATTAGTTGGAACTAGACTGTAGAGAAGCACAATATCAAGGTTACGAATTCCATTTTAGTTTTCTTTTGATCCTTATTGCATTCATTGCCTGGGAGATGCCAGAAGGTGCGACCTTCCCTGACATCGATCCATTTGAGCCGTCAGCCATGAAGTTCAGTACACTTTGGTATTCCATCGATATGAACAAACAGTGGAAATAAAATGATTTTTTTCATACCTACTACGATCAAATGAAGAGAGACATCCAGTCCGAGCCTCACATGACTCTGAAAACTCTACACCAATTCCGACCTTTGATGAAGTTCAAAGCAGATCAACATTTCATTTATATTACAGCACGCATCGATGAACATAGGAAACAACTTCAGTCCTACTACAAGCTGATGGAGGAGGACCTGGAGAAGATAACTAAGGAATGGTTTGTTTAACTCCTTATCCCTACCAACCCCACAGAGATATCTGACATCGATAGCCCATAAACTATGCAGGATACACCTAAACCTAGCAGGACAAAGAAGTCCAAAGAGGTCCAAGGATTAGACAGTGCATCTGTGAAGACTACTTCCATATCACCAGAGCAAGGAGGTGATGGCAAAGAGTTATATGAAAAAAAAGTTGAATAGAAGCAAGGAGACGAGGTTGATCCCATGAAGAAGAGGAAGGGCTCGCCTCTGAAACCTTCTTCCCGAAAGAAAACGAAAGCCTCCATGACCAAGATGCAGACTGTCCTCACCTCTGACGACTTTGACTTCCTCATAGCAGCCCTGAACAATGCTTCACTAGAAATAGAAGAAAAACAAGGGGCCAATCAAGAAGCAATGTATGATAGGATTGAAATCAAACTTCGAGGGGTACAATAGGCACTACAGTCCATCCATGCAGTCTCCACTGCACCTCTTCCATTGGGAACACCAGAGCTAGGAGATGAGCCAACCCAACTCCACCGATTAGCTGATATAGTTGAAGCTCACCTTCGACGAGCACAAGAGGAAACAGAACAAGCCACCCAGGATTTGACGCAAGTACAAGGAGTACTTGTAGAACAACACTGAGCTGCAAAAAAGGAAAATATTTCCCTCCAAGGGAAGTTCGACGAAGAAAAAGCACAGATACAACAAGGAAAAGAACAATTGCTCGCCGAGCAACTCGAAGTAAAAGAAGCAGTCAACAGAGCACTTCGCTCTATGACAGTCGTAGAAATAAAGGAAAAAGATCACGTTACACAACAAGTAGAGCAACTTGAAGAAGTGATCCAGCAGCTACAACAATGCATCATAGACTTAGAAATACACACAGTACCCGAGACCCCACAGAATGTGAAGGACCAAAGAGAAGCAACTGCCAGGAGCGCAATTGAGAGACTAAAGGCCCTTTCTATGGAATACAAGAAGTTGAGTGATCGCAGTGCCCTGACATACGAGCGACTCGCTGAGAGTCCAAAATTAAGAGCACTGGAGTCACAGCTCCAAGAGGTGAAGTATCAAGCCGAAACGATATAGGCACAGTTGAAGCTCCTGTCAGCTATGGAAAGAATGAAGAGATCTCAAGAGAAACGCACCGCCCAACAACATATTCATGCTATTCAGAGAAGAGTTATGGAAGTAACTCAAAGACTCCAACCCATACAAGATAAGGCCTACCAACTGTTCACAGAAGTTGAAGGCCAAGGAGCAGAACTAGAGCAGGTTGTTAATGCAACTGAACAATGACTGGAAGGACCTGTGAATGATGCAGTCATCCAAGAGTTTGTTGAACAAGAGGTCCATCGAAGCAGCTCGAGCCAAGCTCAAGGATTTTGAAGCATAAATACCTAGATCAGAGTGATTCAGGATGAGTCACAGGTGAGTGTTGGGGGTCTGTTGGCCCTCGACCAAGTTTTGAGAAATCCTTGGTCAAGTTTGACTGTTTAGACTTCGACAACCTATTGAAGGTGGAGCGCAAGATGAAACAGAGATCGCGGGATCTCGGCCCCTTTTTGGTTTCTTTTTGGGATTTGGGAATATGTAACAGGTATGGGAATGTTGACCCATGGGTTTACCCATGCTTAGGCCTATTTTTTTAACTATAAATAGATGTCTAGGCGATTTAAGGAAAGGGGGAAAAGGCATCTATGTGATGTTGTGCTAAGTGCAAGTGTGGCTTGTAAATTCTTTGTGCATACTATGAGAGACTTGCAGAGCTAAGTGCAAGTGGTTGTAACAGACTGTGAAGGGATTTTTGATGTAATGCAAGGAAGGAGGATCTAGCGATGTGCGCAGATCTCCTATCCTATGCGGAGTAAGGCTTTCATGGCTCTATGCATGTATCTGATTGAAGAAGCTAATAAAGAAGAAGAGTTGGTGGATGTAGCCCCAGGGTGGGGGTGAACCACGTATATGTTGTGTTGCTCTACTTTGTGCGATGTGTTGGTGTAGTTATGTGTTATATGCTAAGTACTTGACATAGATAGATAGATAGATATTTTTATACTTTGTGCTTATGATGAATCTAGATGCTAGATCTGACCTCCATGAACTTGATTAGTGCTTGAATCTGCTAGATATGATCTAATTCCTTATTCTAAGTTCTTAGATACATTAGATCTAGGTGAATGTTGCGATGCTCTATTTTATCTACAGATTAGATATTGGTTAAATATTGATGAAGTTTTCTGTTGAGTGCTTTGTTAAATACTAGAATCATAGATCTGTGTCCCAGCTAAGGTTGTAGACATCCGAGTCCTACAACCACCCCTTCCTCTACCTCGGGTGAGACTTCATCTGCTTCGCAGGTGTTTCCTAAAGGGCCGGTAGTTAGGGTTTTGTTGGTGCACTATTGTAGCATTGAACCCTGGGTTTGGCCCTGTGCCAACAATATGCCTTGCAACCATTTGAAGACTATATACCTAGTAGCGAGTTTTCGATTCAACAGGTGGTAGATCACTTCAGTGACAACTAGTATGGATTTATTTTTAGCTTGTGTGATATCCAAGAGGACCAGTGATATATGGTTGATTTGTTCCAGTGGATGGTAGTGTGTGTTCACTTTTGATAAGTGGTAGATATACTTCATTGATGGTTGGTACAAATTTATTTTCAACTAGTGTGCTTCCTAAGAGGGCCTCTGATAAGTAGTTGATTTGTTCGAGTGGATTTACTTCATTTTGAACTATGATAGGTGGAGGATATACTTCATTGATGGTTGGTATGTGATTGATTTTCAATAGGTGCAATTTTCAAGAGGATTTCTGATAGGTGGGATTTGTGATAGGTGGTTGATTTGTTCTAGTATATGCTAGTGTTTGGAGTGGATTTATGCCTATGATGGGCATACTTAACCATTTGAATGTTAGTTGATTTTTAGAGCCTTGGGGGGGGTGCTTGATTCATTCTGTGATAGATAGATGATTATTGGTTGATGTCTTTTGGTTGAGTTGTGACTCAAGGGTTTACAAGAATGGAGACCTTTCTTAGTTCAATTATTGTTACTGATGTTGTTACTGATGGAGGGAGCTTCCAGTGTCATCCCTTAAGGATAGTATTGGATATGCATATTTTACATTTGTGGAGATATTTATCATAGACACGTTTCTAAGCTATTGGTGATCTTGTGTATTTGTACATATGGTGGTTGAATGAGTGATTGATTCCAATATCGAAGTTGATGGGAGTATTAATTAGTACCAATGATAGGTTTTTTGGGGTTCTCTTGGGAAGAGGGAGTTGATCATGATGCTACTCTTGCTTCAATATTCTCTTAGAAAGAGGGAGGTGACCTAGTTGAAGTTATTGCTTCGGTTACAAAAGGTTTTGTTCTACATGAGAGGGATTCTCATGTTCACATCTTAATGATGACCATTTATGGGTTATTGTTACACTTACCATGAGTTTGTATTTTAGGACCCATGGGTTGATAGGTATGCAAATTTATCTTATTCTTTTGATATATTTGATCATGTTGTTTTGTTCTGGTTTGAGATATGTTTATCTTTGTAGGATGCAATGAACAAATCTTGACGTGGTGCCAAATATTTTGGCCCGTGATGATGAATTTAGGGATGAGAGAGTTTTTATAGGTTACTATTGATGTCTTCATTATTTTGAAGTGATTTTTTATTTCAATTAGAATAAATTATCTATCATTATGTTCCTTTAGTTTCATAGAAGTTCATTTTTCTTTTGGAGCCCCTAAAAGAAGGCAAGAGGGAGAATCATTGTTTGGTGGTGTAAAACAAGTTTTCTTTGTTGTATTCTCATTGCATGTTCACCATCTACAGGTTGAGTTGTATATTTATTAGTTGATTTCTTAGAGAGAGACACATCTTTGTGAGTAGTGTTTATTTGGATGTGAAGGTGCATAGATCTATACTTGTGGGTATGAATCTTTTAGAGTATGTATGATGCTATATTATGACAGAGGAACATTATTTCACTTTTATGGAGGAAACAATGTTATAGGTTGGATATTAGAATGGAGTTGATTGGTGTTACAAAAAACACTTTTCTCATAGAGTGGGAGTGTTATCTTTTGGGGTTACTCCAAAAGTGTTTTCATTGAGAGCTAGTCCCTTGAAGATGCTTCATGGACATATGGATGACTCAATTTTGGTGAATTATTGACCTTGGTTAAAGTGTTAGCATATTTTTGTTACCTAGGAGGTTGTTATCCTAATCGATACTATGAAAAACCCATTGGCTACACATTATGTAGGGATTTGGTTGCTTGATTAGGTATGGAACCTGTTATCCCCGATTTCTAGGGATAACTAGGAGATCATGTCTCGAAGCCCACAGGTCCTAGACAAGGAGTACCAAGAGCAAGATTGACTTGAGCATGGCCCTCGAGGGCCCATATTTATTCTCTTTCATCAAAATTGTCTTGTCAGCAACAACATCATCCATTGCCATCGGCCTGGTCTTGTATCAGAGAAGGCTCTTGCTTCATGATGTAATTGGTCCAGGTATCATGGTATGTGTCATTTTTTATCATTATAACCTTTAGATATATGCATCTTAATCCTTTTATTTCTGACAACTGCTTGGATCTTACATTGAACCACTTGACCATGGTTGGGGGGATTGACAGGCTGTCCTAGAAAGCCTATACCCATAGGTTTTGGTTTTCCACCAGGGTGATTTCTGAAGAGCCATCATCTGCTCCCATCATATTATCACTTTTTCATCTTATCTCCCACTCATTTGTCCCATTCCCCTAGTCTATTCATTAAGATGATATGTTTGTAGGGTTTGCACCTTATCTCGTGGGAATAAGAGGCTAAAGGCCCATATGGTAAAAGTAGCTGGTAAAAGACAAAAGCCATAAAAATGAAACCTAGAGATGCCTCACCCAGGGATCCCCGAGAAGACAATAAAATTCCTCTCAGCAAGAAACAAGAGGGACCCGAAGAAAAATAACAAAAACAAGACCTAGCCAAGAGGATAGGGGGTCTCATCATGAGCCAGCAGATTATGTTCATGGTTACCTAGCAGTATGACATTGCCACTATCTAGTTACCATGCCAGGGTAGTGACCCTTGGTTGCATGGACAAGGGAAAGGGGGTATCATCACGAGCCAGCCTTATCATCTCTGTGAAAGTGATTGTGGGTAACACTGTCATCTCTAGTCACCACACCAAGGCAGTGTCCTCTAGTTAGTCCTTGAAATAAAAAAAAATAAAAAAGCAAATAAAGAAAATAAAATAATAAAGGCAATACAAGGCTTGGAAAGAATTGCATCTGTGATGGGTACAACTCGCCTTCTACAAAGGCATCCATAGGTAACATCATGCATCCATGTCTTTCACTCTACCCGTATGTCTGGACATCCTTGACCACATCACCTCGTTTTACATGGTTTGGATGATACCCCTTGGAGACTTTCCTTTTCTTATGGATGCTAGCCCAATAGGTTATTTTGTCTTTTTCTTTGGCTTTCTATTGTAGGTCTTTGTAATATCTTTGAGCTATTGGATGATATATCAGGGTTTTTATGCATATGTTTGATAACCTTAATGATGAAACATGATTAAATATGCTATGATCCCTGTGACTAATGATCCCATGGAGGGTGAAGTTTTTGATGTGCAGGACCATGCTCAACGGACAGGTACCAGTTGGACCGGTACACATGGGGATATGATTAGTTTGTACCTCCATGGGGCTGAAGAGCCCATCATATGGTTGATGGGACCCCATCAGGGGTAGAGACAAGACAGTGATTGATTGAGCATTTGAACATAAGAATAAGAAGGGTGTTCCATCCAGGACACTTTGGTTGAGCCCAGCATAGGGGGGTTGACCCATTTCAGGTGGAACGTCTCCCTTTGATGGCCCAGGATGTCACCTAGGGGACACTGACGTCACCTTCAACATATGGCAGTTTGACAGGGAAGATGGCACGTGTGGCAGGGTTTGGAGGCCTAAAAAGGGCCAACGTTTTGTCATTTGTGTTGTATTTTGCCCTAAAAATGGCCAATGTCTCCCTCAGGAGGGATTGACATCTTGCTTATGCTCATTTAGGGTTTTAATTTAAGAGTTTAATGTAAAAAAAGTATGATTTTGGTTTGTAGCCTTGTTGACTATTTTTAATGACCTAATTTTAATTTTTTTTCATGATACACTATATATTGAGGATGTTTTTCCCTCATTTGACGATAACACACAATAATACACAACTCACTCTCTTGTGAGGTCTGATTTTTGCGCCCTACTTGGGTATTTGGTCTTTTAAAGTGAGGCACACTTGTTGATGGAAGGATTTTCTTGGCATGTTTGGAATTTCTCTTGAAGGAAGGTTTACAACTAGGGTTTGCATATTCTTTTCATCATGATATGTAAGTGTTTTTCTTGAAAAAATTCTTAATTGACTGGTTGTAGGTTTATATTCTTGCATTTACTTATAAATTTGCTGATTTTAAAACCCTAGGTGACAAGAACACAAGTAGGTCCATGTTTCATGTCCCCTTAGAGATAAATTTTCAGCCATTGAAGTAGGAAGGAAGAGCCTAGCCATTGCTACACTCTCATTCCTTCTTCCCTTAAGATAGTCCTACCTTTTAGAGGTCTAGAGAGAGGAGACATCCTAGGCCTAGGTTATCTACACCTAGGGTCGTCCTACTCTTAGGGTTTGGTGATAGGGCCTTGCCTTTGCAACACTCTCCCTCACCTTATTCTCATGTCTTTATGCTAGCCGTTTTTCCAAGTTTGACCTAAGGAAGGAGGAAAGAGCATGAGGCCTTTCTTAAGCAACACCAGAGTGAGCCTCTTTCCCCTAGGGTTTTGATTCTAGGGCCCTGCCATTTGCAGCAGTCTAGAACGCTTCCCTATTGTCCTTAGCCTTCATTTCTTCAACTTTGCGTCCTCTCCTTAATTGACTCCAACCACCCTTAGGCACTGATTTTAGAGCCACAATGTTGAAGTGATAGTGCTCAAACAACCACTCAAAACTTTTAAATTTGAAACCCTAACTAACTAGCTAACCCTAACTAGGCTGACGTCACACTTGAATATTCCATCTTGACACAACATTTGTCCTTGATAAGAAATTAGATGATGGTTGAAAGCATTTATTGAGTAAATAATTGATTAAATACATTGTTGGCTTCATCATATCAATAGTTATTGATGAATTGATACTTTTCCATTGCTAATTGATAAAACGTTGATCTCATTAATATATGTTGTTTTACATTGCTTATTTATTAATATCAGATAGTCATATGAGGTACTAACCCACTGAATTATAATCCTGCATATATTCTTTGTTGTTGTCTTGTTCCGAGCAGGTGTTATCTTTGGGCATACACTTCTTTATTGGCTGATTAGCTGGACTATCTAACCTTGGTGGTAACCTGTGAGGAGGAACTTTAACCTTGATCCTTATACATTGGCCTCTTCAAAACCCCAGGTTACCGGGGATGTCTCCCCTAGTTTAACCTCCCTGAATAGAAAGAACCTCCCCATTAAGGTGACATTGGGTGGGGAAGGTTCCTGTTACGCCAGTTTGACCTCTACCTTCTAGGAATTTGACCTAGCTACACACTATGCGATAACAAAACCTACCTAGGAGGAGGTTACTTAGCCCTAGGAGCTTGGGACCATGTGATATACACCTTGGAGGTTGGACACTTGACTTGAGGACACTTCAATTGAAGAGGATACTTCATGGAGGTGGGTTGTGGACCTCAACACATATGTTGAGGAAAAACATTGTAGAATTGTAATCACATTAACACACATGAGAGGAGCATTGGGAACATGAGAGGAAATGTGGCACATAATTAGAGGAGGAAAACCTTGCATGAGTACACTTGGAAATTATCATGGAAGAGGTAAATTGGGATAACACATATCTTATTGGAGAGAGACCATCTTAAAGGAGGTTCATTGAGCCCTAAGATAATCAGGCTTGGAGGTGTTTCATCTTGGGGGTTGGATAAACCCTAATATAACACTTGTACATCCTTGTATTGTAGAGTGTTCCATGTGGAGTTTCCTTATTGGTTATCTGTATAAACACAAGTTCTTATTTTATGTTAGCCTCACTCACCTACTCTATATATAAAGAGAGGATAGAGCTCTTGTAAATCATTATCATAACTATACTCTATTATATATTTGTAATTTCCTTAGAGACATATTGTAGGGGAAAATATGCTAGGTTTAGTTACTAAACCCTAGGGAAAAAAGGAGAGAGAGATATCTTGGATGTTATTAGAGATATTTATTTTGTGAGATGTTAGGGTTTTGTGATATGGAAGTAAATCCTAGAGAAGAACATGATGGTGGAGGTGATGATGGTTTATATTTTTTCTCTTGTTGTAGTGTTAGTTTTATAACCCTAATAGAAGACATGAGGAAAGGAGGTATCACCTTGGATGCAATTGCAACCTTGTTCTTATATGATGCATGGAGGGTAGGGAAATATCATGGAGAAATTGTCTTGCTTCTGAGTCTTGATTTTGGTGAGATACATTTCATGGAAGAAGACTTGGTTACATATTGAAGGTATTGGTTATTGTGTTGATGAAAGAGTTGAAGCCCTAGGGTTTGAGGAATAAAACTCTAGGATAGCCATGTAGACTTGGAGGCTAGCACTAGAGTTGTATTTCCATGTACTTATGTGATGCACCATGGCTAGAGTTTGTAAACTGTAAGGAAGACACAAGTGCTAGCGTGGAGAAATTTTCTGATACAAGCTTGGGGTATGTGCCAAGGAGGGATTGCCAATGTTGATGATAGCTTGTTGAGGATATTTGGTGAAGTGACCAGATTTAGTTAGGATTGATTCGTAGCTAGGAGGATTTGGTGGCTAAGGTTTTCCTATGGTTTCCATAGATAGTGTTTGGAGATCTTGATTGGTACCGAATTTTTGATAAATTTGTGACATGTACTTGTATTTCATCGTATATATATATATAGATACGAACTATCCAAAAATTTTGTACTTGCATATTTGATTTTTAGGATTTGTTATCTTCACGAGAATATAATTTAACCTTGGTTATGAATGTTCATTATTTAATGGCATGTTTTAACCAATATCATTCATTGATTCCTTCAATCATCAATATTTATTTGTTATCTTCATGAGAATAGACTTTAGCCTTGGTTATGCATGTTCATTATTAATGGCATGTTTTAACCAATATCATCCATTGATTCCTTCAATCATCAATATTAGAAATGGATGAATAAGAATATCTTTTGTAACCTCTCTCCAACTCTCCTTAACGACTTTTCCTAGGATTGAATGAATATATAGATCTGATGGATTTCAAAGGATCTTTATCTTTCAATGAAAGGTTACTCACACAAGACGTCGATCTGCATAGGTGAATCAACTGGATCTAACATAACATTGAGTTGAATTGGTTAAGTGATTTAACACATATCTAGAAGATAAATGAGCATAAATACCACTGTAATACTATTTTGTAATGAAGTATTTTTAGATCGATAATTTGCTTGGGAAGTGTTCCCTAAGGCTTGTAACTTGTTGACATTGAAGCACACTTGTTTGGTATTTATTTTCTTGGGATACCCACTTGATCGGGTTGCACATAAGTCGAATACTAGCAGTTGTAATATAATATTTGATATTTATCCCTAAGGATAAAGGGTCATAAGAAATAGATTTGGGAAACCTCAAGTAAATGAGATGAAATTTTTAACTTACATTAATTGCTTGATTTTTGAAATTTCTACACTTGAGAATCTTCATCTGAACTTTACAAAAAATGCGGATGTACCTTAAGTCATAAATAATTCTTTTTCACCTTCAAATTTTATATCAAATTTTATATTAGATGTAAAGATTTAAAATTGTTTCCCTATGAAATATGGGACTCAGGATGCAACTTAAATCATAAATAATTCTTTTTCACCTTCAATTTTTAGAATTGTTTCCCTATGAAATACAAGAAATTAAAAATATTCAATACTCAAATATTAGGAATGTACTAATCTAAAGGTGATTCCCCTCAACTTAAAATGCTTTCAAAGTACAAAATTATGTATTTTAATTCATATGTTTAATGCAACTCTCAAATACCCATTATTAAAATGAAATATTCATTAAAACCAAAATGTTTTTTTACATATTTTTTCTTTTATTAATATTAAAACATTTTTTTTAAATAAAACATTTAAAAAAATATTATTTATATATATAATATTTAAAAGATTCTTGTACACATTTTTTCCTTTTATTAATGTTAAAACATTTTTTTTAAATAAAACATTAAAAACAATAATATTTATATATAATAAAACATTAAAAACAATAATATTTATATATATATATATATAATATTTAAAAGGAGGTTCAATCTTAGATTAGGGATTAGGGATTAAATACCTAGAAGGTGAGGAAAGATAATACAAATTAATTAATCACGTTTAATGAACATATGAGTCCAGTGAAACCCAAACCAAGTTAAATATAAACCTCCAATGATCATGTGAGTAGGTGATCTACCCAATGAAGTTTAAGGTTTTTTTTTAATAAAAAAGGGAAATTTCTATTAAAACTTATCAGATACAAAAAAACACATTTCGATAGTCTGTCAACTGTTTCGCCGAGTTAGCGAAAACTGGGACAGATGGAAGACTGTGATGTCCAAGTCAAAAAATAACGGTTCACCATCTTCCTTGCCAAGAGGAAACCAGGGCAGGTGGTGGACTATAGTGTTTACACCATTGTTCAAAAGTGAAACTGGAAATAAAACTAAATTGGAAGTAAAACTGGACATTGAATTGGAAGTTAAACAAGCATCTAGGTAGGAAATTGGAAACTGAAACTGGACTAAGATCCAATCCATGGAATTACCCGTTAGCATCGGATGCTGCATCGTTGGGTTCGTCATTGTGAGGCCCATTCTAAGTCTGTAGCACAAAAGGCCTTGCGAACATCGGACAATTTTGCCCAACTGGCGCATTTGAATATGCCTCATATAACATGTCAATGCGTTGGTGCATGAGTATGTCATGGTGGATTTGATCCACGATCTGGATACGAAGCTCAAACACTAACGCCAGTTGTTCTGGGTGGAAGAAAGGTGGGGGTGTTGATTAAGGTTGGTTGTCATTGATGTCAACCCTTTTAGAAAGCCCTGTAGCACAAAGGTTTGGGTAATGGACCCAATATTGTTTGATGTAAATATCACTCATTATTGTTTTTTCATGGTTGATAAGA
>JASDQU010353597.1:0-12082 GCA_032191745.1 Picea mariana
GAAAATCTTAAGAGCCGTGTATTAATGGCCTAGATTATTCACCGGTGTGAATACTAAAGTCTGAACTTGTACTCCATGTCAATTGTTTACAGGCAAACAGAAAGTCCCATCTTTACCTTTAGTTCAGGTTAAAACCGAAGCTCCATTTCAACAATGGGGTCTTGATTTCATTGGATAAATTCACCCACATTCCAACACACAACACAAGTGGATTCTAACTACTACAGACTATTTCACTAAATGGGTGGAAGCCATTCCCATAAGAAATGCAACCGACTCAGTAGTAATCAATTTCCTAGAAGAAAATATTTTATCCAGTTTTGGCTGTCCCCGAAAGATAGTCACTGATAATTCCCAAGCATTTAAGTCAATGGCCGTGGTAATCTTATGCCAAAAATACAACATCATATTAGGAAACTCAACAACTTACTATTCGTAGGGTAATGGTCTAGCTGAATCGTCTAATAAAAGTTTGATTACTATGATAAAGAAGGTTTTGACTGAAAATAAGAAAGCATGGCATATCTATTTAAAAGATGCTCTATGGGCTAACATGATAAGTACCAAAATATCAATTGGGATTTCCCCTTTTCATATGGTATGTGGTATCAATGTCATTTTACCAATAAATCTTGCTCTACCTGTGATGAAACTTTGGCAATATTCAAATGAAGAACCCAACGACGTTACCAAGAGGATAAACCAGCTGGTTGAAGTTCAACAAAATCGGGCCGAAGTGAATGAAAGGTTACAGAGATATCAGGATAACATGAAGGCCTTATTCAATCGAAAAGCTAAAGATAGAGATTTCCTCCTTGGTGATCTGGTCCTGAAATGGGAAGCCAGGAGAGAAGACATTGGTAAACATGGAAATTTTGATCCAATCTGGTCCGACCCATATAAGATTTCAGCTTCTGAGGGAAAAATATTTTTTTATTAGAAAATCTCGATGGAAACATTCTCAACGCCCCTGTAAATGGGCGGCACCTTAAACACTTCATGTAGTAATGTGTTTCTGAACTCTCATTGTACATACCGGTTTGTTTTCATTCTTACTATATAGTTTCATTTCCTTCGGTCAGTTTTTCCAAAAATAAAATAAATAAATAAATAAAATAATTTTTTATTTATTCATGAGATTTCCTGACAATTAGCATGCTGATTTATTTCGCAGAAAAGTTGTTGACCAACCAAGAGACTAGAGATGCTAAAAAGGCGACAGGCACATATAAGTATATTAATTGTCTTCCAATGAAAAAGGTAATAAATTAATAGCCTTTTGGCCAACAAACTAGGAGTTAACAAGGTATGAGATTATGCTCTGAAAATTCAAGCTAAATTACCCTGAGAGATGCAAATGGATAAATTATTAGTTCAGTCAATGTTGATGCTATCACTGAAATTTTCAAAATAATAAATAAATAAATAAAAAAGAAAAAAGAAAGGGGGACTTAAGGAAAAGTTTTAAAGTCTAACTAAGAAAATCTTAAAAACGGTCATGTGTGCAATAGTATTTATGAAGCTCTTTACTTTCCCCCTAAGCATGGTAAAGCCCACTTCCTGCCTCACCCTAAATGTTTTTCATAAGTTCTTTGAGAAAATAAAGGTCTCACTTTGGTTCTGAAAATTCTCAAACAAACCTTCAAAAACGAGAATAGGTTGAGTTTATAGTTCTTTAACTTTAGCTGAACCAGAAGTATGTCTAGGTTAATCCTAACCTTATTAGCCTTCCTAATAGGAATAAATTGATTCATTTTACTCAAGGAAATTCTTTTAAAAATATGTCAAGAAGTTTCCCTCAAGAATTTCCCTGAAGCCAATGATGTTTGAAGGCAAGAGAGAAGATTAGTCCAAAGTTATTCAAGTGAGTTGACAGACCTCTGTTCTAAAAAAATTCAAGCAGATACCTTCCCGAGTATATTACATACTTGTTGATTTCCCCCACTTCATATTAAAAGAAAATATACATAGACAGATGGTGAAAGTAAATTCATTATATTGATTTCCCCCATCTAGTCCAAAGAGATGAAGAAAGGAAATTCATTATATTGATTTCCCTCATCTCAACATTTGAATGCTTAAAAAAAATGAAGTGGTGAAAAGAAATTCAATATGGGAAGTTGGATAACTTCACCGAGGTACTGAACAGGCTCGTTGACAGTGAAGCAATATCTTTATATTTGATAAGGCTGTTATACATGAATTTCAAGACACTCTGGTAACTTTTCTTCTTTCAGCTGGATTCACATTATGGGTTTCTCGGATCCCCTAATTTGACACCTTTAAATTTACTTTACCTTGATGCAAACATAATTAGATGAAACCTGGTAGAATGGTTAATTTGGTTTTGATTATCTTATACAAATCTGAGGTCAATTGTAGAAAAGGATATCTATTGAGAACCTTACTCGAGAAAATCAGATGTTTTATTTTTGAAGAATTTTCAAAATCAAATGCAAAGATCCTAAAGTCTTGTCTCGATTTCCCTCCTGGTCTGTTTCACAAAGTTGAATTATCGACCCCATTTACCCAATGAAGGCACTTGGTCTACATGTTCTTCTTGTCCCACAAGGAAACCGACCTTTCACAAAGCATGTTTTCCTAACTAACCACTCCAGACTCCTGGTGCCGAAATCCCGAAAAGGCTTTATATTAAAAAAAAAAAAGAAAAGAAAAAGTAGGTGCTATAAATCCTGACGCGTGTTTCACAAAGTATCCTTTAATCGTGATTAATTAAACTCTTAAACACGATCAACAATTCATTAATCTTTCGTGATTCAGGTTTCCTTGTATCAAAGTGTTGTCAAAGCGTTAGCCCTTGAATTCTCGGTCACCAATTTTCCGAAAAGAAGAAGTTAATTACTAATCTTAATTGATTAAAGCGTTAATACAAGTAATCAATGTCTAAACTAATCCCATCATGATTTCGCGATTCGGGCTTTGCTTATGATATACCTCATGGGTACAGGATCCCCGAAAATCCAAAATGTGAAATCGCGAATTTTTTAACAAAATTTAAAACAAATTTAAGTTAGTTTAAAATGGGATTAATAAAGACGAAAACAAATTTTTGCGTTTCGCATTTCAGGATTTGGTTAAAGCAGTCTTTCAAAACTCCAATTTGAAATAGTCGATATACAGTAATATCTATAACGGACGAATAGAGATATTTTTAACTTAATTGTATATCTCTGGTCATATCTCCCTCATTAAAACATTAAATTTTTACCGCCTATCTTAGTACGTCGGTCGTAAGAAGATTTAAAGGTTAATAAAGGTTTGGTTTCTTTGAATTTTCATTCTTATTGTTTATACTCAGAAGTGAATTGCATTCAGTAAACTGATGCATTTCTCTCTGTGACAGAAATTCATTCTAAACACGAACATTATGGCACTAGAAAGGCACCCAAGAAAAGTGAAGAAGCAGTTGAAAGTTCAAGCCCAGAAGGAGATGTCGTGTTTGATACTACACTGCATGCCATTGATTTCATCAAATCATGGAGGCCAATTTTTGAAACCTTGGACTACGAAATCAAGAATTTTCCCGATGATTTTGAAAATAAGCTATGGGATATAGCAGAGTCCAAACTTCACAAAGTAGCCACGCGCCCACGACTCATGACATACAACGACATGATTAGATGGGCTTTGGAGAGGACAGACATGCAAACTAGAAGCATTCTGGATAGCCAAGGGATTGTCATCGACTCTTTCAGACCGAAACATATACAAGTAATGTACAAACTGTCTCCCAATTCTAAACATATTTATAACAAAGAATTTGTAAGTAAATTTAAAAGGAAAGAATGCATGGAGGTAGACCAAACATACCCTGGCATAATCAAAGACTGGTGGAGACACCCACCAAAATTCAGGGCCGATACCCATAACGTTTATGCCACAGCCTCCTTGAACGAGTACATGGTCTATGTGGCGATGATGTTATGTAGACGTTTTGAGAAGAAAAGCCCTACCCATTTCCCTGTAGAATGGGTGCCCCTATTACATGAAGCAGCCGAAGGCTATAGCTTCAATTGGAACAAAATTCTATCAGATAACCTAGCTAATGAGGTTATGGAGTATCAAACCGTGAGATCTAGTGGCAGACCAGTAGCTTTTTACATGTCAGCATACATCATTGACGCTATATGTTTCACGAAACATTTCCCTTTGATGAATTGGAGTTGAAACCCAACCTGCACTGAACCGATTCATGAATATCATTCTAAGTTGTGGGAAGAAAATGTTAAGGATTATTTTTACGAAATTTTTCATTTCGTGGTGATACCAGTGCATCAGATACTGTATGGCTATGCACCCCCTCGTATTTCAAAGTCGGTCATAGGAAACCTCAAGGAGGTTTCCGATTGGTTTATTGAGGAGAATTTCTCCTATATCAGGGTTTTCGGATGTTCTATTCCTCCTCATGCACTTCCAAAATTCCTCCCTGATAGACTGGTATGCAAGGAGGTAGATCATCAGATAATTATAGGTGGTATTGGGATAGAGATGAAGACAACTCAAAACAAATTTTGGTCAGTCTTTCCCATATGGATTGGAAGGTTTTCACTACTGAATCTGGGTCATTCCAAAGTTGAAGTTGCAGCTCTTGAGGAGGTCAAGTTGGTGAATCTCGAACATAGGAAACATGACCCTTATCAAACAGTGGGTAGCCACATGGCTCAATGTGGCATGAAAACATTTGAACATGAGGAATCCCCTCGCGATCACATTTTCAAAGGGGTCAAAACCTACAAAGAGGTTTTAGGAAGGGTACAGACATTATCATCCGACTTGCAAACTAGTCTTGTAACCTTCCAGAGACTCAAATGAAGCGGTTTGCCCAAGGTATTGCAGGGCGAAGCAACAACATTCCCTCCAGAACAAGAAAACATTCCCCCAGGATTCGGTCAAAAAACAAAGAATAAAGTAGACACCGAGGAAAACCCATAGGAGGTCGAAGGATATTCACAAAACAAAGAAGTCCCACAGATCGAGAATCTAGGAGCAGAAGTAGAAAAAGGGTATGAGACACCTCCTAAGTCCTTTCAATCTACCCCCCCTTCGTCATCTACTATTCATATTGATACTCCCAAGACAATAGGGAAAACAAAATCCACAGAGTTGGGTAATCCCATCACTTCCTTGACCCCTTTACAATCTACTTTTGGTTGCCCTCAAGTAGGAGCCATATATGCTAGCGACCTCGACCCTATCTCCAGAAAAGAAATTCCTCCCTCTGATTACTTCTTCAATAAAAATAGGAAGGTCGTATTAAAATAGGATATGTATATGAGAGAAGGTGGTATGGTAAAGAAACACAGGGTGCTGGTGGATGGGAAAAACTTGGAAGAGAGAGATTTTGTTATAGAGGTGGCGGGCTCCATGGGAGTGTTGGCAACAACAAATCTATTCACTGTTAGCAATATGAGAGAAAGGTTGGAGCAGAGTAACTGTAGGATAACCTAGTTGCAAGATCAACTAAAATATACCGAGAAAAATATCAAAGAAGAAATAAATAAATTTCTAGAGCAGGCCAGAGCTGCCGACAAGCAAGAAATTCAATCTCTTAAGTCAAGTCTATACGAGATGAACAAGAATATGCAGACTAGCCAAATACAGGTTACTCGGCAAGAAGAATTGGTAAGACAACTACAGGCTAAATTGAATTCAATAAAAGGCCAGGTTATAGACCTGAAAGTTTTTCAGGACCAATCACTAGAAATACATGTGAAGGTAGAAGTTGAGCAACAAAAAGTAATCTCCCAAGTAGAGATTATTCAGAATTATTTTTAGGAAAAAAGCAATGCTTTTGATAATATTATTTTTAAAGAAAAAGAAGCTAAAGTAGCAAGGGACACTTTCGAAAAGGCAGATGTATGTTCTGAAAATGAAGAAGTATCGAAAATTCTAAAGCTTTATGTCATAGAGGAGATTAGAGGCGATATCATGCTCAAGGTATGGAAAAACAACATAGCATAATATAAGAAAATAGTCAAAGAAATCAAAGATGATTGTGAAAGAATCTTTGATTTATTGGATAAGGAATCATTAGGTATTGGAAGAGACAATTGCACTGGGAAATTAGGACAGATAAACATTATAAGACACTAGTTAAATTTCAAAGAGGGTTTGAACAAATTTCAAATGGAAATTTCACAATGAAAGGAAATGGATGTTATCCTAATATACAGGTGGCTAGTGAAGCCAAACTTAAAATTGAAATAAATTAAGTTTACTGGTAAGGGGATTGAATATCAGCTTCCAGAAACTAAGAGAAAATTATATTTATTTCAAGCAAAGGATCTTCCAGATCCTCCCAGAAATTTCGTACATCTTCTTGAAAAATGTATTGAATGTATCAGGTCAAAAGAAGGAGATACTTCAGTAAAACAATGAAGTATCATTTTTAAAACTTTTATTATCAAGATGATAGGAAAATAGATGATTATCATGCAAATGGTTGGGGTTTGCAATTCTTGTAACTGTTTTCCCCTAGGAGTTATGAGATCACCAACCAACAATCATCAAGGATCTTGTATAAATATAATTTCAGGATACTGATCTTGGGCTTTTTTTCTGGGCACATTGTAAAGAAGAATTTGAAAATACTTTTGAATTAATACGAATATAGATTGAAGATTCTAGATATGGTCAAGTTTGAGTTATGTGTTTCTCCGTCGTTTCATACTTTTCACATATCTCTTTGATTAATGCGTAACTGCAATTTAGTACAACTTCTACTGTGGTAATTAATTATTCTTGCAATTTAATTGTTTGTAGCCTTTCCTCTGTATCAGCTATTAGTAGATACAAGACCTACAAATGTTTTAGATTTTAATATCATATGCTTCATTAAGAGTTTTTCCTGGTTATTTTCTTCTCCTGTCAACAAAGTGAGATTCCTCTTTAATCGATGCCTCACCTTGTTTGACAACTTTATGTTTTCTCTTCGTTTCATGCATATCCCATTTTCAAAATTTAACTCAGATACCAGAAACGGGCTTTAGTTTAATCATGTTATTAGTTCAAGGTTTTTGGAGTTCTTCTTACATGTTTTGAAGAAGAAATAGTGAACCCTTAGAAGAAAATACAAAAGTTTATTCTTTCAATCTTTATTCCTCATGACTGTCCTAGTTACAAGACAACCTAATATAGAACCTAGATTGTCGGACCAAATGATCATTGCTTTGATTTTATTTAACACCATCTTATAGAAAACAAACAACGAGGTTGAGTTAGAGCATTCATGGGAATTAATTGAAAGAGACATCATCATCCAAGAAATCTGGGAAGATAGATAGAGACAATTAAGGAATCAACAATAGCCCTTTTCATATAACCTACCTTTTTATCCTAATCCCTCTTTATCTTTTCGGATTCCTTGACGGTGTACTTTAGAACCTTAAAGTACAAAATCAGGAACAACAGGAGGAAAAGGAGGGGGGAATGCGTAGGCTTGGAAATGACAGCAAGTAGTTCCACTGAACCATTGGCCTATTGAATCTCATTGATGTAGAAACAGACAATGGTCCATTCACCTGGTCCAATAGACGCTTGGGAAAAAAACATGTCTCTTGTAGATTATACTGCTTCCTAATTTCAGAATCCATCATGTTGGATGGTCTGGCTTGGAATTCCACAGTGGTCGATACTCGAGGATCTTATCATTGGTCGATTCTCTTATCGATATACATCAGTGGCACCCCAAGCAGGAAACCCTTCTTCTTTGAAAATGTTTGGTTGACACACCCGAATTTTCAAGCTAACATAAAGCTCTAGTGGAAAGAAGCATCAATCCCAACAGACACTCCTATGAACAAATTTCAACAAAGGCTAAAATACCTCAAGAAGCAATTGAAATATCGGAATAAGTCCACTTTTGGAAACATCTTCCATGCTCAATAAATCCTTAGTCAACAAATACAAAACCTTCAACAACATATCTAAACTCAAGGCCTCATTAATTCACTAAAGGAGCAAGAATCTCTTCTCAACAACCAGTTAGATGAAAGATGAGCGCAAGAAGAAATCCTATGGAGACATAAATGTCGCATCCAATGGCTCAAAGAGGGAGAAAAAAATACCAATTTTTTCCACAGATCGATGGTTCAACGCCGACACACAAATCACATCACTCACCTGGTTTCGGAGCAAGGCCCGGAGATTCAACAACACGAAGATATAGAAAAGGAATTACTCTCATACTACAAAAACCTTCTTACAGAACCTCCTATAGATCGATCCCATGTGATTGACTCTATCCTCAAGAACATTCTAAAGGAGATCACGAAAGAGAAGAACGAGCTATTGATGAGTCCTATCACTCAAGAAGAAGTAGATCAACCCCTCGGGGACACCACGCTCGAAAAAGCTCTTGGGCTGGATGGGTTTACTTCGGATTTCTTCCATCATTGTTGGGACATCATTCGTGAAGAAGTCTGGGAAATCATAGAGGATTCCAGAAAATCTGGGCAGGTCCTTCAAGCCCTCAATGCCACCTTTATCACTCTCATTCCCAAAGAGAACAAATTCACCTCCCCTTCTCACTTCCGACCTATTGCACTATGCAATGTAATCTATAATATTATCACGAAGATCATCGTTAAGCGTATTAAACCCATCCTATCGTTCATCATCTATCCGGAACAATCGGGCTATGTGGAAGGCAGACAGATACTGGACAGTTTCATATTGGCTCACAAAGTAATCCACTCGCTTCATTCGACTAAGTATCCAGGTATGCTTATAAAATTGGATCTCTCTAAAGCTTTTGAAAAATTAAGCTGGAAATACTTGAAATCAACCCTTCTTGCCTTTGGGTTTCATCCTTCGTGGGTCTCCTGGTTTGTCAATCTCACCTCGTCAGCCCCGTTTTATGTCCTGGTCAATGGCATCCCTTCCAAACCATTCTCTCCTTCCATAGGAATAAGGTAGGGGATCCAATTTGGCTCTTTCTCTTCATCTTAATGGCGGAAGGGCTGAGTCGAACCATAAAAGCAACCGTCGCAGATGGATCCCTCTTTGGTCTCACCCCCCATGGGATATATCCACCCCATTTTGCACAATCAATTCATGGATGATATTCTCCTAATGGGAGTCCCCACAGTTCGAGAATCTCTCAGCATCCGCTTTGTTATCAACCGTTTATGTGATGCTTCAGGCATGGAAGTTAACCTCTCCAAATCCAAAATCTTCTTCTTCAATATGCCCATTCAGATCCAACGTCATATTACGCAACTCTTGGGGTTCACCAATAACGTCCTCCCCTCCAAATACCTTGGAATTCCCCTGATTGATAATTCGCTAAGAAATACCCCATGGGAAAATATTTTTTCTAGTTTCAGGAAAAATCTATCCTCTTGGTCTTTCCGCTCCCTCAATCTACATGGTCGCCTCATCCTCCTCAAGTCTGTCCTACAATCCCTCCCAATCTATGTCTTCTCAGCGCTTGCAGTCCCAAACTTTATCCTCAACACTTTAAGAAATATTCAAAGGGGCTTCCTTTGGAAGGGAACCAAAGAGGGATGCAAAATGGCTCTGTTCAGTTGGCAAAATGTGTGCAGACCGAAGAATGCAAGGGGAACCGGTCTGAGAGACCCCTCTCTTCTCAATAAAGTCCTCAGTAAAAAAATATGGTGGAGATAGTTAAAAAGGCCGCAAGACTTCTAGGCACACCTATGGAGGAAAAAATACACACCAACCACTCCGGAAAATTATCTAATCATATGGAATGGTCAGAACCCAGGGTCTCTTATCTGGAACATAGCTAGGCACAAAAAGGGTATGATAATGGATCATGCTTTCTGGGAATTGCAGGGCGAAACTTCTGCTCTCTTCTGGAGTGATTCCTAGAAGCAACTTCCATCCCTGGACAAAGATCCCACTCTAAGCTCTTTCATTCCCTTAACGACAGATGTAGGCTACCATAAAGTGGACAAAGTCTAGATTCTAGAAGATTCAAGAGATACATGGCACAAATGGAAAAACACTCACGAAGATCTAAACATCCCTCGTGAGACAAATCTTCAACCTCTGCTCGATAAGATTAACTCAAGGTGAATCTTTAGCCAACAAGGGGAGGACATCCTCAAGTGGGGTCACTCCAACACTGGGACCTTCAACATACAAGAAGAATACTCCCTCATCGCAGGACATAGCTCCCTCCCAAAAGAAGAGGTTTGGAGAAAAGTTTGGGGCACAAATCTCGGGCCAAAAATTAGCACCTTCCTTTGGTTAACGACGAATAAAAACATTCTTACTTGGGAATACCTAAGGAAAAGAGGCTCTATAGGCCCTTATTGGTGTCACCTTTGTGGTACAGAGGAGGAGACTCAAAATCATCTTCTCAATATTTGCTCCTACAACTCGTGTCTTTGGGATCACAGTGCAAACATCATGAGAACCTTGGACATGAACCATATAGGTATCCGGGAAACAATCGAGGGATGGCGAGAATCAACCTTCCAATGTCCCATCCTCAACAGAATTTGGAAACTTCGTCCTTGTTTTATCCTTTGGCAAATTTAGAGGGAACAAAATTTCCGAATATTTAAATCTGCCTCCCAGAACTTGCAAGAAGTCTGGGATAAAATCCACTCCAATATTAAGGAAAAAATCTACTTGCACCATTGGATGGATTAGGATATGAATTACTCGACGAATGAGCACATCATCCTTAATTCTTAAAAACTCAATCTCTCTCCCTCTCTTCTTGTCCCCTCTCCAGGTAACATTTCTAATATCAACCCTTCCCACTGGGAGGCTGCGCAATGAGGTTTCTATAAAATAAATTTCGATGGAGCCTCCAAGGGGAATCCGAGACCCGCAAGATATTGAGCATCCATTCAAAATAAAAAATGAGAGATCCTCCACATCTCAGTCGGGAACTTGGGCCATAACACCAACAATGCAGTGGAAATTTGGGGACTTTTCAAAGGATTGCAAGTAGCCAAAGAGCAAGGGCTATCCCTCCTTATAGTAGAAGGTGATTCATAGATAGTCATTAACCTCCTCTCTCATCTACTAAACGATGCAGATCCAGAGAAGATATCCCCAAGCTGGAGACTTGTGAATGGGAAGATCAGAATAAAGTCAATCCTTCAGCCTCAGTGGGTAATTCTTCGCTCCCACATTTGAAGAAATGATAATCAAGTAGCATACATGTTGTCAAACTTTGGGGTAGACCTGCAGGAAGGAGACTTCTCTTGTTCTCCAACCTTGTCTCCAACTCACCCCTTTGTGATCGCATGCAGAAACATGTCTCACAACAAGGATAAACTCTTGGATGGGGTTTTTATGGCTACAACTACTGGACAATCACCGAGGAGGACACCTGAACTTGTATCCCCCCACCTTGCACCAACTCAGGCGCACTCAACCTCCTCCATCAACTCATGAAGTTAAAGCCTTGGTCGTTTCTCCTCGACATTCACTCGCCTCCGGTCTACTGTAACGTATTGGCACCTTTATTCATGGGAATGTTAATGGAAATGGGTTGGATGTAGTCATAGTCCCATCACCCGTCCCAGCATGGCAGTTTTAGGCCTGTGTTATGGAGTGCCATGGCTCATTCGAGGCCTTGGCCTCCAGAGTCCTAGCCTCCTCCGTTTGTTGGTCTCGTCATTTTCTTTTGGCTTGAGATCTTGAGGTTCACTTGGCCCTCGGCACCCAGATTCTCTCATTTGGTTATACATTGCTACTGCATCAGGTTGGTCTCATGCTCTTCGAGCAACAACTTCCACTTTTTCCACATGCTCCTCATATGGTTTCAGGAGGCTCTCTCGATGCCTTGACTCAAAGGGAAGTCGAAGAGGGGTGGAACATGGTATGTTTCTAGAGGAAGGGGAGCGAGAGGGCATGGCTAATAGCCTTTTTATTGATCTCCTCTAGAACATCATCTTGTCTCTACCCTAGAGCCTCTCGTCGCTCCCACTTCTTCCCTCACTTATGTTCTGCCTCCTTGGGACACCACTCCGGACTTACCCTCATTGACGTCTCCTTATGCTTGTCGAGTCGAATGGTTCAAAAGTCATGGAAAATCCCTTGGATTCACTCCTAGACTCAACCCCCCCCCCCACCT
>JASDQU010353602.1:0-12082 GCA_032191745.1 Picea mariana
TTTTTGGGGAAAACCTAATGGGATTAGGTCAAAAAAGATGATAAAAGAAAGAAGAGGGGGGAAAAGAAGGGGGGATCTGCTATGGAGTATTGTTATGCTGCCAAAATGAGAAAGGGGACTGATTGCTTGTGGGAGTTGGGGATTTCCCAGCTGACTTGAGTGGTAGCTCAGCCTTGGAGGCGAGCTAGGAAGCTAGGTACTGTCTGGATTGTGTGTGGCCCCTTTGCGGCTCGGGGGGCTGAGAGGGAAGTAGAGTACCCCTAGCATTTGGCTGGTAGGTACCGGTGAGTTCTTGACGGTCGGCGAGCTGGATTGCGTGGAGCGTGCGGACAAACCTTTGGAGGAGGCGAACAAGCAAAGGTACGTCCTTAGGTAGAATGAAAGACAGTGCAAATAGTTATTGTTTACATTCTGGATTGTGGTTATTTTTTTATTTTATTTTCATTACTCAGGTCTGCATAATGTTTTATTCTCATTTCGGATGGCGTAAAATTTATTCGATGACTGTGTAAAATGGTTAGTGTGTACATTCAGGACTGTGTAAATGTTTAAATTCTGTGCAGGACTAGGTAAATTTTTATGGTTTAGTGCTGGAATTTTTTTGCTTGGTATTTGTTATTAAAACCCTTGAGTTGGGCAATCCCGTTCTACTCGCTCTTGGTTCCTGGCAGTAAACCCTGCACCGTGATCCCTGGCATGCGTATTCCTTCCCTTTGGCAAGGTTTTACTCTACCAAACAAATTCACACCTTCGGATGGGATTTGCATTCTTGGCCTGTCTGAGATCCAAGCACCTGTAAATTTCTCAAAAGGATTAGGTTAGACGTGTTTGCACCTCTTTGCAAGAAGGAAAAAAAGAACCTCCCGTCCAACTAAGAAATTCTTATGGCTGTACCCATCCATCTCTGATTTTCTGGATGCCTTCTTCCGTGGGTTTGAATCTATGTTCCTTGCTTGTCTAAGAACCTTGGCACCGATAAATTTTGCAGTTGAGCTTGGCCCTGTTGGACATTATGCGTTTGAATTTCAGCCCTGGTCATAGAAAACGTTCAGGAAGTCTGCTAAGGGACGGAGGTGATTCAGTCGTTTTCTATTTATTTTCTTATATATACGGGTACCAATAGTTTCGAGGGTTTTAGATTTTACTCAGCTAGTTTTTCTGTTATAACTCAGTAACCAACTTTCAAGCTTGGCGGCCGGCAAGAACCTGGAAGATTTATTCTTTCCATTTTTATTGATTATAAAGTTGATTAATATATTTGTATATTGAGGATTTATAATAAAATTTCATAAATCTATTTATGATAAAATTATGTGTTCCTTTGATTAGTTATATATATAAATTTTATGTGGAAAAACGATTCCACCGACAAGAATTGGATGGCGAAATGAGTATAACCTGTTTAACTTACAAATGTAATGAAAGGCCGGCATATTCCTGAGGCGAGATAGAATTCAACGTATCTCGTGGCGTGTTGGTTCAATTTGATGTAGTACCGATATTCTTAGAGTACTTGAGAAGTTAGATTATAAAAATTTATCTAAGGTCACTACGAGAAATTCCCACGTATTTTAGTAATACCCTCATTATCACGGGCGAATTAATCATTAGATAAACTCTCTCAAGAAATTATGGGGATATATTCTGAAGCGATCGCTGGGTCTCGATACTCGTCCAATGTGTTACACGCAAGGGCGTTTTTATATTATAATGGTAGTCATTTTTGGTGGGTTCCCTTTTCATTTATTGGGCGTATCTGTTGCGGACGTGCTGGGTAATCTGCCAGGGAGTTGGTGCAATTAAATTGCCTGAGTGAAAGGATTCTGTCAGTTAAAGGTAATCCGGTCGGTGAAGAGTTAATTCCATTGGGTTAGCTCAGCGTGGTTCATTTGAGGCGTTGTCCAACATGTCTTCAGCTCCACGCGCAAATCTTAAACTCAGAATGTTCATTATATGAAGATTGTGCTTTCCTTACAATGCTGTTACATTAATTTAATTTAGCTGGGTTAGATCAACAGGGCCGTAATCATTGCAGCGTGGTTAGGTTAGTTTAATTTAGTTGGGGTGTATGGTTAATGTCTTGCCAGGTATGCTGACCCCTTTTCATTGACAAGAGTTACAATCAATCAAATTGCCATGCATTCCCATTTACTGTGTATTCTATTCACAGCCACCATGTATCCACCAGATTATTAAGGTTAATGTCTTGCCAGGTATGCTAACCTTTTTCATTGACAAGAGCTACAATCAAATCAAATTGCCATGCATTCCCATTTACTGTGTATTCTATTCACAACCTCCATGTATTTTCCAGATTGTTGTGATTACTCTAATCAAATTGCCCTGCGTTGTGGTCGTATGAAAGTTCATCTGTGTTTTAATTGTAATTGCCTGGAGAAAAGAATATGGACTATAGCTTGCAGTTAGGAGGGCTAATGACAGCATTCCGATATGATAATCGATGTAGGTAAAGTTACTCTATGTTATAGTTAACGCAACTGAAGATGTAATGTTAATGCCCTATAAAAAAAATTGTTGACGTGATGGGTGGGTAATAGCCAAATGAAAGTTAGGGTTTCTCATTGTATTATTACTGCAATATAGAAGGATATGCAAAGTCATTTATTGCAATGTATGTTTAAAGTTTATTGTGAATTTAGTTGGCAAAATTAGTTGACATCGTTTATGGTAGTGATGTCATTATCATTTTATTGGGAATTAGTTAGTGGATCCGCAAGGTCATTTATTGCAAAGGTATATTTAAATTTGATTCTACATCAATTCCACACAATTAATCTCCACAGAATTATTCTCCATGCTTTTAATTAATATTTGTTAATTTGCGATGATTTTACTTGTTATTGGCAATGTTAACCTCGTTTAAATTGAAATGGAATGATAATACTTGTTAAATATTAAAATTAATATTGTTTTAAGCTGCAATATTAATATTGGCTTAATTGCAATGGTAATGCTTGTTATATTTGCAATAGTAATAATTGTTTTAATTTGCAATAGTAATGAGGATGGTCGAATCGCAATGTTAATATTTGTTTAATTGAATGTTCGTGATGATGTTTAAATTGCTTGGTTATTATTCGTTTAATTGGAGTGTTAATGATAAGGTCTAAATTGCAATGCAATATTTGTTAGGTTATTCCAATGTATGGTAATAAATTGGCGGGAAAGGCAAGATAATATGGAAATTGTAAATGTTCGAGGGTTTACCATTATGGTATGATATCATTGCGCAATTATGGTGATTAACAGAAATTGCAATGCGCTTGTGCTTATTGCTTGTCCCTGAACTAGTGCCTAATGACCTTATAACTAATTAATGGGGGTGGAGATTATTGGTTTTTACCTTAGGATAAAGTCTTCGTCGGTTAATGATAATTAAGGGAGCAACTGATATTGATTGATGTCTTCGGGTCTCATTAGTGGTTGGTCGATATTAGAGTCCTCTTGACTTGCGTCTCCCGTAGAGGTCATGATTGTCCCTGATTTTGTAGTACTTGGTGGTATTGCTTTGCGTGGTCTATGGTGTCGGGAGGGATGAACACACCTCCAGTAGCCTTGGTATTTATGTCTGTGTGGTTCCCTCCATCAAGAGTCTAGTGCCGTATCAAGAGTCTCGGGCCCTTTAAAGGCAGGATTTTCACTCTTGCGACACACCTTAAGGGTCTACTAGTTTCTGCCTGAGTAGTTGGCCAGGAGCTTATCTGACCTCCTCTCTCTCCAGAGAAGAGGACTAAGATTAAACACCCTGCTTTCCTGTGTAGAAATAGTAAACCTACTACCATGGATTCTACCTTCTGTGTTCGTATGGTACCTAACCCAGTATGTCATTATTGTTGAAGATATCGTGGGGCGCCCTGGGTCTTGGGTGTTCTTTGCTTGCAATTACTTGTGGTGCACCTTGGGTCTTCTTGTTGTGATCATCATGGTTGTGTTTGGTCAGTCGTCGAGTGGCGACGTAGAGTTCAGTGTGTCTGTTTCCCCTCCTACACACGCGCACACACCCTAACAAAAAAAAAAATTTGCATCTGTTGTCAGAGTCGTTGTCGTAACTAAGAGGGTTGTTACACCAAACTTTGATGGAATGATATTCTTATTCATGTGTTTACATAGATGCACAGATCTAGTACTATTGAAATTTAGTGCATTGATTAAAAGAGGCTCTAAGTGAATATAATAGGAGTTACCTTTTACAGAAAACTGTTACCCTAATGTACCCCTTTTATAGATTTTATGCATATAAGACTCATAATATTAGACTTTCATAATTATGATAGATAAACGGATATTGAATCCTTCTACACCTATTGTCCCATAGAATGGAAGTAATAACACCAGTAAAGGATAAAGATCAAGGAGTGATAATTATAGGGTGAAATTCACAGTAGAAGTAGAGTATTCTTTTCCTTTGCACATAATTTTCTTAATTTTTCAACAGAAAAACTTAGTCCAACTTTCTTTTCTCTTTTCGGAGGTTTGTGCATATTGATGTATGGATTCTGAATTCGCGAAGTTCCGAACCCTGAAACCCCGAACCTTCCACTTTTCACATTTTGGAAGTTTGTTACATAAGAGGTTTGGGGCAAGTGAACTCACGAAGTTCCGATCCCCGAAACCCCGAAGCGCTAGTCCAACCTTCTCTCTTTTCACATTTCGTAGGTTTGTTACATGAGATGCTGGGGCACTTGAACTCGCGAAATCCTGAACTCCGAAATCCCAAAACGTGGGTCACTTTTTGCAATTTCAGAAGGTGCCCTGTGTTGATGTTTGACTTGAACTCGCGAAATCCTGAACTGCGAAATACCGAAATGCGGGTCACTTTTCACAATTTTCGGAAGTTTTCGTGTGTTGATGTTTGACTTTGTACTCGTGAAATCCCGAAATGCTAGTCACTTTTCGCAATTTCGGAAGTTGTCGTGTCTTAATGTTTGGCTTTGTACTCGCGAAATCCCGAAATGCTAGTCACTTTTCGCAATTTTGGAAGTTGTCATGTGTTGATGTTTGGCTTTGTACTCGCAAAATCTTGAAATGCTGATCATTTTTCACAATTTCAGAAGTTTCCATGTGTTGATGTTTGGATTTGTACTCAAGAAATCTTGAACTCCGAAATCCCGAAGTGCTGGTCACTTTTCGCAATTTTGGGAGTTGTTGTGTGATGATGTTGGTTTTTGTACTCGAGAAACCCCGAACTCCAAAATCCCAAAGTGCTGGTCACTTTTCGCAATTTTGGGAGTTGTTGTGTGATGATGTTGGCTTCTGTACTCATGAAATCCCGAACCCTGAAACCCCGAAGTACGGGTTCCACCTTTCTTTTTCGCGATTCAAATTTTTTTGCGTTTTGATGTTTTGGCTTTTGAAGTCACGGGATTTTGAACCCTGAAACCCCAAAGTACTAAGGCCATCGTCTTCCCATTTTTCACATTTTGGAAAACAGTGTGGCCCCTTTTTTTGTGTGTTTTCGGCATTGGAAAATCGCCGAAACCCATTTGAACATTGTCTTCCACAAAAACTATAGGAGCACAATAGGAATTATTGGATTATATGAACAACTCTAACACGGTAAGGAATGGACTGGTAGAATCAATGGAGAATTTTCATCTGAGACAGAGGTAGGATAAAAGATAATAGATAACATTATGAGTCACTGTGTACAGGGCATGACAAGTACATAATTTATTGTATTGGAAGGTTTTAATCTAGTTAAACCGATGCTTAGTGTGAAATTTGTTTTTAGTTCTGCTTTCCATGAAAACATGCACCTTTAAGTATTCGAATTTTTCCATAATGAGACTGTTGGTTAATGTCATTATGGATAAAATTAAATCTTACCTTCTCTTATATTCTGAGATTAAACAAAATGGAGTTTCGTCATAGATTTTTTTATTTTTTTTATGGTGATTATGAGGTTCATTACATATGGTATCAGAGAAAAAGTTACAACATTGGGCCTGAATAGGGCCACATTAATTGCTTAGTATATATTCTGATTTATGAAAAAACTAATAAATCTTATGGATTACAAACATAAATCTTTTATGTTTTGTGTTAAATAATAGAAGCTCAAGAAGGTGTATAAATCAGGATGGAAGGGAATCCGCAGCAAGGACCTCCTAGAGATCCGAGATAGAATAATGATGGAAGCTCACCCATGGAGGTGTTGGAAATAATGAGGAACCTTATTGTTGAACTACAGGTTTTCAAGGCCGACAATGAAAAATTGAAGAAGGCACAGCAGGAACAACAAGAGATAAATGAAGTCTTGCTGCGTAGTATAGTAACCAAGAAAATCCCAAAAGATGATAACCATGAGGAAGAGGTCAGCAAGAAGGCCTCCAAGAATTCTGGTGTGAAAACAGAAAAAGGAGACAGTTCGTCTGAAGGGACACCTTCAGATGAAGACAAAACCATACCAGACAAAAAAAGAAAACAAATAGACCACCTTGAAGGAGAATTTAAAAAGATTAAACCAACTACTTTTGATGGAGAATCCAGGACAGGAGAAGAAGATGAGGCATGGTTGTTGGACATCAAAAAATACTTCCAAATCTACAACTATTCCAACAACATGAAGGTCATAATGGCCATCTACAATCCAAAGGGTAAGGCTAGCATTTGGTGGTAGGACATGAAATTGGCCAAGGGCCTAAAGGAGAAACAGTTGGAATGGTTTGACTTCAAGAAGTATTTCAAGAAACAATACCTTTCTAAAAGCTATTATGAAAGGAAGACGAAAGAATTTTACGAATCACGACTCGAACAAATGACAATGGAGGACCTTATAAATAAGTTTATGGAACTATTAAGGTTTGTACCATACATCCGAGAGGACAAGGTAAAGATCTAGTGATTCTTAAGCTATTTACCACAGGCTTACCAGGACAGAATTGAGTTTGACAGCCCCAAATCCTTGAGAGTGAGGCATTCAGGAAGGCACGAATGTGCTATGATCAGTATAAACAACGGGTAGAGTTTCCCAAGACCTGGAAGGATAATAAGCAAGATGGAATGCACCAGTGGAAGAAGGGATACCAGCCAGCTCCTTATCAGAATGCAACAAAAAGTTTCCCAAGGAAGGATTTTCACTCCAATCATCCGAATATGCAAGGTAGCGGTAAACCGGTAAACCTGGGAACGAAGAAGTTTTGGGACAACTCTCGCGAGCCATTAAAGTGTTGGGAGTGTGGAAAGCCTCATCCAAGGAGGAATTGCCCACGTTTAATTGCAACAAACAACACTGCTATCCACAATTTGCAGGAAGCCTCGACAGTGGGAGACATGGGCAGAAGTCTGCATCAGATAAATGCAACCATAGACAGTCGACAAGCTGACCACCAGTCCTCAGTGGTAGAAATCGAAGGTAAAATCCATGACACTCAAATTTTTGTTTTAATTGACCCTAGATATACGTTAAGTTATATTACTCACGATGTAGTAGAGTTGAAGAAAATTAATAAACAAAAGCACGAAAAATCTATGCTTGTACAACTAGCAGCAGGTGCTAAAAGAAAGGTAGTTAACTTTATTCCTGATCTTGAGTTTAGCTTAGATGATCAAAAGATAAGGACCAATCTGAACATCCTACGACTAGGATTTTATGATGTGATTATTGGGATGGATTGGTTGGAACAACACAAAGAAGTACTAGATTGCTATACAAAGATAATTTTAGCACTGTTAGAACAACCCAAGGCATACCAAAACCTATGTCAGTCAGACAAGTTTCAACGATGCAATTCAAGAAATGTATTAGAAAGGGATGTCAAGTTTATTCCATCCAAGTGACGAATCTATTAGAAAAAGAAGATAATCCCAAGTTAGAAGACTTTGTTGTCCTACGTGAATTTAGAGACATGTTTGTTGATGAGATACCAGAATTGACTCCTAGGAGAGAAATGGATTTCTCCATAGACTTACTACCCGGATCAGCCCCTATCTCAAAAGCACCCTACCAAATGAGTCTACCAGAACTAACAGAATTAAAAATACAATTACAGGAATTGTTGGACAAAGAGTATACCAGACCAAGTGTCTCGCCATGGGGAGCACCAGTCCTCTTTGTGAAAAAGAAAGATAGTACTCTAAGACTATGTATCGATTATAGACAACTAAACAAAGTAACCATTAAGAACAAATATCCCTTACCCAGGATAAATGATCTGTTTGATCAAGTTGGTGGGGCCAAGATCTTCTCAAAATTGGATTTACGATCTGATTATCATCAAGTTAGGATAAAGGACTAGGACATAAACAAAACAACTTTTCATACAAGATACAGACACTACGAGTTTGTAGTCATACCTTTCGGACTCACTAATGCACCAGCCACATTTATGTGCTTGATGAACAACATTTTCAGCTAGTACTTAGACAAGTTCATAGTAGTATTTATCGACGATATTCTGCTCTATTCTAAAACAGAGGAGGAACATGATGAACACCTAAGAATAGTTCTGCAAACACTAAGGAAACACAAACTATACAAAAAATTTGACAAATGTGACTTTTATCAAAAGGAAATACAATATTTAGGACATGTCATTTCTTCGGAAGGTATTGTCGTAGACCTGAAAAAGATAAAATCCATTATGGAATGGCTAGTACCTAAGGATGTGGTAGATATCTGGCCATTCATGGGAATCATTAGATATTATCGCAGATTTATAGAAGGGTTCTCCAAGATAGCCTACCCTATCATGTCATTACAAAAGAAAGGGACCAAGTTTAACTGGTCCCAAGAGTGTCAAGACAGTTTTAACAAATTAAAAGAATTATTGACATCAACGCCCATTTTGAAGGTAGCAGACCTAGATAAAGACTTCACGGTATGCGTTGATTCAATTAAAGAGGGACTAGGTGGTTTTCTAACTCAAGAAGGGCATGCGATTTGTTATGATTCCCGGAAATTAAAAGAACACAAGAGAAATTATGACTTAGAATTGGTAGCAGTAATACATGCCTTAAAAATGTGGCGACACTATATAATGGGCAGAAAATTCTTACTATTGATGGATAATAGCGGGGTGAAATATTTTTTTAACCAACCAGACCTTAATGCAAGACAAGCAAGGTGGCTAGCCTTTTTGAGCGAATTCGACTTCGAGGTCAGACATATCAAGGGTAAGGAAAATAAAGTAGCAGATGCTTTAAGCCGCAGAATCCATGGGTTATTTGAGATAAATATCAGCAGGGCAGAATGTGATCTGGAACAAAGAGTAAGAATGGCAGGGGTTAACAACGAACATTACACTAAGATGGTGGCATAATTTCAAAATAGTATCACAAACACAGATAAACCATATAGAAGTATCGACAAGAAGGGACTATTAAGATTTTAAAACAGACTTTACGTACCAGATTCAGCAGAGCTTAAATTAACTATTTTGGACGAAGTGCATAAGATACTATATTCTGGCCATCCAGGCTACTAGAAAAAAATAACAACACTCAGAAAACTATTTAAAGGAGAAGATTAATGTCAATGGGGTAGATTCTCTCTATAGTTAAAACCCGAGGAAACCAAACTCATATCCCTCGAAACATCATTTATAATGACCAAACTCTAATGGAATGATATTCTTATTCATGTATTTACATAGATTCACAGATCTAGTACTATTGAAATTTAGTGCATTGATTAAAAGAGGCTCTAAGTGAATATAACACGAGTTACCTTTTACAGAAAACTATTTCCCTAATGTACCCCTTTTATAGATTTTATGAGTATAAGACTCATAAGATTAGACTTTCAGAATTCTGATAGATAAATGGATATTGAATCCTTCTACACCTATTGTCCCACAGAATGAAAGTAAGAACACCAGTAAAGGATAAAGATTAGGGAGTGATGATTATAGGGTGAAATTCATAGTAGAAGTAGAGTATTCTTTTCCTTTGCGTATAATTTCCTTAATTTTTCAACAGAAAAACTTAGTCCAACTTTCTTTTCTCTTTTTGGAGGTTCGTGCATATTTATGTATGGATTCTGAACTCGCGAAGTTCCAAACCCTGAAACCCCAAAGCTTCCACTTTTCGCATTTTGGAAGTTTGTTACATAAGAGGTTTGGGGCACGTGAACTCACAAAGTTCTGAACCCCAAAACCCCAAAGCGCTAGTCCAACCTTCTCTCTTTTCGCATTTCGGAGGTTTGTTACATGAGATGTTGGGGCACTTGAACTCACAAAATCCCAAACTCTGAAATCCTGAAATGCGGGTCACTTTTCGCAATTTTGGAACTTGCCGTGTGATGATGTTTGACTTGAACTCACAAAATCCCAAACTCCAAAATCCCAAAATGTGGGTCACTTTTCACAATTTTCAAAAGTTGTCGTGTGTTGATGTTTGACTTTGTACTCACAAAATCCTGAAATGCTGGTCACTTTTCGCAATTTTGGAAGTTGTCGTGTGTTGATGTTTGTCTTTGTACTCGCGAAATCCCAAACTCCAAAATCCCGAAATGCTGGTCACTTTTCGCAATTTCGGAAGTTGTTGTGTGTTGATGTTTGGCTTTATACTCGCGAAATCCCAAATGCCAAAATCCCGAAATGTTGATCACTTTTTGCAATTTTGGAAGTTGTCGTGTGTTGATGTTTATCATTGTACTCATGAAATCCCAAAGTGCTGGTCAGTTTTCGTAATTTCAGGTGTTGTTGTGTGATGATGTTGGTTTCTGTACTCGCGAAACCCAGAACTTTGAAATCCCAAAGTGTTGGTCACTTTTCGAAATTTCGGGAGNCTCGAAATCCCGAACCCCCAAACCCCAAAGTATGGTTTCCACCTTTCTTTTTCACGATTCGGAAATTTTTTCATTTTGATGTTTTGGCTTTTGAAGTCGCTGGATTTCGAACCCTGAAGCCCCAAAGTACTAAGGCCACAATCTTCCCGTTTTTCGTGTTTTGGAAAACAACATGGCCCCTTTGTTTTTGTGTGTTCGGCATTGGAAAATCCCTGAAACCCTTTTGAACACTGTCTTCCAAAAAAACTCTAGGAGCACAGCACGAATTATTGGATTATATGAACAACTCTAACATGGTAAGGAATGGACTGGTAGAATCAATGGAGAATTTTCATCCGAGACAGAGGTAGGATAAAAGATAATAGATAACATTATGAGTCATTGTGTATAGGGTGTGACAAGTACATAATTTGTTGTATTGGAAGGTTTTAATCTAGTTAAACCGATGCTTAGTGTGAAGTTTGTTTTTAGTTCTACTTGCCATGAAAACATGCACCTTTAAGTATTCGAATTTTTCCATAATGAGACTGTTGTTTAATGTCATTATGGATAAAATTAAATCTTACCTTCTCTTATATTCTGAGCTTAAGAGCAATGGAGTTTCATCATAGAATATTTTTTTTTTATGGTGATTATGAGGTTCATTACAACAATCTTGATTAATGGCTTTGACACATATGACAAGCCGATCCTATTTATTCATTACCATAGACCCATCAACTGAATGAATGAGATATCCAAGGTATATTGTCTTGTCATAACCTTTAGGATTTTCATCACTTAAAGGTAGCAATAAAGACCCTAGAAAATTATATCTCCTTCTAATCCAGAGATTTGAATTGATAAAGGAGGAAACAATGCCCTTGAGACAACATGCCAAATATTAGGAAATTAAGGGACAACTCCCACCAATCAAGGAATTGATTGAATTTCTAGATATGACTCTTCTCAAGCATAAATAGAGGCATAGTTGATAGAATAGGATTGTCAATATTGTTATTTCATTTTCCTTGTTGCTATTCAAGCTAGTTTTGATTGTAGTAAATAGGCAATTTTATGTCATCATGTTCTAAGAAATATTTTGAATAAAAGAAGCATACTTTATTGAAGTTATAAGTAATTGAGTGTTTCCAAGGGTTTCAGGAATTTCCTTGAGTAGTTTCCACTAAAGGAAATGGTGTGGGAACCCTCTTTCTTTACATCTCATGTCTTTGAATTTATGTTTTAGAGTAGATAAAATTTTGTAGAAACAAATTATTAGTTTACATCATTTCATTTTCTAACAGTATTTGCATTTCCTATATTTTTTTTAGAAACAATTTCATTCCATGT
>JASDQU010353603.1:2047-12094 GCA_032191745.1 Picea mariana
ATGTATTTTTTTTTTGGGTATGTAAAAGAGTCTTAACAGATGTTTTGTTTCCAACATGCAGACAAGGGAGTAGTGTGCCCAGCTGATATACCAATACCAGGGCGTCATGGAGGCACCCCAGTTGCAGCAGATCCAGCAGTACCGACAGTAGGTCTCCGAGAGGTTGAGAGGAACCTCCAAGGTCTTACGATGGGTATCCCTCCTCTACGGAGGGGGGAAGTTCCTTTACATCTACAGCGGCACACTATAGGAGTACTAGAGAATATCAATTCTCTGTTGAGGCATGTAGTGCGCGTAGTAGTGTGTTACTCACAACACAACGTAGTGCAGGGAGATTAGAGTCTCTCCCGTGATTATGTTTTTTGTATGCCTTGTCAGGCGATGTTGTATGGGTGAACAGACCCAATATTTTGCTCCTCTACACACTTTTTGATGTAATACAAAATTTCAGTCACACCATATATATATATATATATACAGTTTCGAGTTTTTATGATGCCAATGATTTGTACATGATGATGTCTGTGATGTGTTTTAATTTAGATGTAATGTACAGTTTTTCTTTCCTTGAATCTTATATGTGGGCAAGATACCGATCCATGATATAATTAGCTAATGAATCCGAAACACTATTAAGTTCTCTTGGAATGTGTCTATATTCAATGTAATCGAACATTCGTTCGAGACGATGAACTTGCAAGTGTAGGCATAGCAGGATAGGACTACAGATAACGTAGATGCGGTTGAGTTGAAAAACCACTAGTTGGGAGTCTAAGTAAATAATGATGTGAGAGATACCTAGAGAGGAAGCTTGGGTCAGTAGTCCAATGATAGCATGATATTTTGCCATATTGTTGGTTGCTGGTCCTAAACAAATGCCTCCTGAACTCACCACCTGGTCAAATTGATAAATAACCCAAGCTGCTGAAGCAATGTTCCGGGTATGTTGGCTAGCATCATTCGCGAACCCAAAAAATATAGGAAAGGAAGACGTCATCTGTGCATGAAAACATAGGCACAGTCATGAGTGGCAATGGTAATGACTCGAGCATGCGAAAGAAATAGACACACCAAAACTAAATACAATAATGTACAAAGTACAAATGCTAGGTGATCTAGGCATAGTACTTCTTAAGGTGAAGCCCGTTTCGGGGCTCTCCTAGGGAAATTCCATCATGATCAACTAATTCGTAGGCACCTTTATGTAGGACACGCTTCACGATGTAGGGACTGTGCCACATGGGTTCTAACTTTCCTGTCCCCAATTTATCGTGAGCTTGGTCATAAACAAGGACTAAGTCTCCTTTTGCAAAAATCTGAGGGTGGACGGATTTGTCATATTGACTTTTAATTCGTTTTTGATGTGCCTCATTGGTGAGAGCAACATCACGACGCGTTTCATCAAGTTTGGATAGATGCAAAAATCGTTCTTCTTCAACAGAAGTATGAGGCAGGAGTTCTACTTTTAGTTTGAGTGATGGAATCTCACACTTGATCGGTAGGACAGATTCAATGCCATAGACCAACTGGAAAGGAGTGAATCCAGTTGAGGTTTTCACAGAGGTGCGATAGGCCCAGAGACTGGAGAACAGTTGTAGATGCCACGATGTTTTGTTTTCCCCTACCATGCATTGGATCATGGATTTTAGGACTTTGTTGATAGCCTCAACTTGTCCATCCGCTTGAGGGTAGTAAGGGGATGAGTTTTTATGGCAAAAACCCAATTTGACATGTAACTCGCTCATCATCTGGTTTTTGAAGTGTGCACCATATTTTGTGACAATGGCACGTGGTACACCAAAATGAGTTATGATGTGGTTGAAGAGGAATAGAGCTGCAGTACGACCATCATTCAGGAAGGTAGGCATAGCCTCAGCCCATTTGGTGAAGTAGTCGACGGCGACGATAATGTAACCGTGCCCCCCGACTGTGGTAGGCTTACACTACATGAAATCGATGCCCCATTTGGCAAAGGGACCGATGGCGATAATAGGGTGCAACACCATAGGTTGGTTGCGTGCCTTCTTGTTAAAGATTTGGCAGGGTGGGCATTTCTTGAGAGCCTCGATACAATCTTTGAAAATCGAGGGCCAAAAGTAGCCGGCACGTAGGATTTTTTGGGCTGTGGCCATGCTAGAAAGGTGACCGCCACAGGCGCCAAGGTGACAATCGTTCAAAATGTGTTTAGCCTCCTTGTGAATCAGACATCGCCGAAGGATGGTGTCGATACCATAGCGATACAAAGTGTCGTCGAGATGATATAACAGCGAGAGTGACGAATGCGTTGACGCTCTTCGTGAGAGATGTTGGGCTGAAAACGTTGTGTTTGAAGGTAGAGGAGAATGTCTCTGTACCAAGGATCGGAGGTGCTGATGAGGAAGAGAGATTCATCGGGGAGAGAATATCTAGGTTCGATGTTTTCATCGGCATGAGGGAGAGCACAGATGAGCTCGGCAAACACTAGGGATTTTTTGGCTTTAGCCTTTCTAAAATCAAGATCGAATTCTTGAAGAATAACGATCCATTTTGAATATTTGTCCCCAAGTACTTGACGTGTCAAGACATGGTACATGGGGTTGGAGTCTGCGATTACCATGGTGGTGCATAATAAGATGTAGTGGCGGAACCTTTGGACAGCGATGATGGTTTCCAGAGCCAGTTTCTCAACATGTGAATATCTGAATTCAGGTCTAGATAAACTCTTGCTCAGATAATAAATCACATGTTCTTCGTCATTGGAGTCTTCTTGGACTAACACCATTGCGATGGTGGAAGTAGAAGCGGCCAAGTAAAGGATATAATCCTTTGTATATTCAGGGGGATGTAACAAAGGTTCATGGGTCAAAGCATGCTTGAGAGCATCGAATGATCATTGAGCCGCGTCATCCCATATGAAAGGGCCATTCTTTTGTAGTAACCGCATAAATCCTTTAGTGATCTCGGCATAATTGCAAATGAAATGGTGAAGAAAGTTTGCTTTGCCTTGCAAACTTTGGAGTTGGATTAAATTGGTAGGTGGAGGTAAGGCTAAGATGGCCTTGATCTTTAAGGGATCCACCCTGATCCCATCTTTGGAGACAATGAAATCGAGGAGTCGACCGGATTCGACATCGAAAATGCATTTGTGTGGGTTCAGACGAATACGGTAGAACCTACATCGCAGAAAAATCGCTCGTAAATGATCAATGTGATCGGATTGATTTAACGAATGTGCAGGTAAATCGTCGAGATACGGTTCTGCTATATGTTTGATATCATGAAAAGCGTACGACATGGCTCACTGGAAAGTGGCTCCAGCATTTTTAAGGCCAACAGGTAGCTTTCGGTAGGTGAAACTTCCCCAAGGGAAGATGAAGGCTGTCTTGTGTTGATTTGCAGGCAAGATTTCAATCTGGTTATATCTAGAAAAGCCATCCATGAAAGAAAAGATTATGCTTCCTGCGCAATTATCGATGATTTGATCGATGAAGGGTGTAGGGTAATTGTCCTTAGGACAGGCTTTGTTGAGGTCTCGATAGTCAACGCAAACATGGATGGTCCGTTGTTTCTTAGCAACCGGAACAAGATTGGAGACCCATTCGGTTAAAGGGACGGGATAGATGAAGCCAGATTTTAGAAGTTTTTCAACTTCTACCTTTATAGCTGCGATTTTCTTGGGATGAACCGGGCGAAGCTTTTTCTGAACCAATTTCACGTCAGGGTAGGTTTTGATTTTGTGTACGACAATCGAAGGGTCGATCTCTGGCATTTCCTCGTAACTCCATGTGAAGACATTGCATAATTCCTTGAATAAAGAGGTGTAATAAATCACTTCGTCGGGTGTGCAATTAGCACCAAGGTTGATGTTTTCCACGACACCTTCTTTGATTGAAATGTCAATCGCGACCGTAGTAGAGATGTTACCCATGTTCCCCTCAGAGAGAGTATCTTGCGTGAGGATAGGAGATTGCAGAGCTTCGGTAACATCGGGAGGGAAGACAGATCGTATGTCTTGGATTTCTTCCAAAGGTGGAAGAAAAGAGGATCGATGGTGGTTGTCATCCCAGGGAAGATCGTCAATGCTAAGCATTTCCATGATAGATTTGTCCGAAGGAAAAATATGGGAAATGTAATCGACGACAAATGATAGGGAATCTAACCAAGAGGGCATCGAATAAGTATCGGGTGCCAATGAATGTGAAGTGTTGGAAGAGGGAGAGGCAGATTGGATAGCTACGTATGTGGCCTCGGCTGGGATAAGTGACATGGTGTCACCGAGCACATCGAATTCCAACGGACTAGGCACAATCCAAGGGTTAGATGATTCCAAGGATTGATAAGGCAAAGTAGAGATCATATTGACGACGGAAATATGATGTGCAGTAGGTGGAAGTGGTGTAGGGAAGGTACCCATGAGGATAGAATCTTTCAATAAGCCAACACCAATGCTTTCATACATAACCGGGTGGTCTCCCAGAAAGGGAATGTTGTTGGCAGCAGGGATGCGAGCATCGGGTGTACAGAAATCGAGCTGATCGATGGTAACAATTTTGCCTTGATGGGGAAATTGTACACATCAAAACACCGACGAGGCGATGGTAGTCATAGCATAGAACCAACTTCTTCCAAGTAGTAGGTTGTAATCAAGGGGGGAATCGACCACCACGACGTCAACAGTAACAGTTTTGCTGCCCAACTGAATGGCTAAGGATTGTAATAATCGATGAGGATGAAAACCTCGTCCATCAAAGGCACGTAACATGGTAGAAGATTTGTTAAGGGCAGGTGACTTCAAGCCTTTCCAATAGGCTAGAGACATGACACAGGTGGAGGCTCCCTCATCTAGGATAGTTCGATGGATTTGTTGATTGTGAAAAACAACATCGATTTGGAAAGCTAGTTGGTGGGAGAGTCATGGTTGATGATCGTCCAGATTAAACGTGAGGTAGTTTGATGATTCAGGATCAAAAGTACCAATAGCGGCTAAGAGCATTCTACGTTGGCTGGGACAGTGTTGTAGAACTTCCAAGGCGTACATGGAACACGGGGCTTGGGCCAAATCTTCGACGATATTGTAATTTTGGGCAGCCCGTGAATTAGGATTGAATGTAGATTTCTAGATGGTGCTCTTAGGAGGGCGTAGGATGGAGTCAAAAGAAGGTTTCTCAATATGGAGTGGCCTGGATGGAGGGATAATAGATGGAGAATTGACGGAGGATGGTAACGGGTCTGACGCAGAACCATTAGTGATCTTCAGCTTGTCAGTTTTAACTAGCTTGTCATATGTCGCAGAGCAAGTTGTTAGATTAACTCTGTTAAACATGTAAATGTGGGCACTTGTCGAGGCCTCATCATGGGGTTGGTTGGAACTGCCCCCCGGCGTGGGGGTTTTTGCAACCAAAGATTGTTGCTGCGGAAAAGGATGAGTGAGCACAGCGGGTTGTGAATTTATTTTGAAAAGTTTGGCCACTTCATCGCGATGTGGGTAGTCTCGAGTGTAGTGATCGTCACCACAAATGAGACATGGGAATTTCGGTTTTCGTTGTGGTTGTTTTCCGGCAGCAGGGGTTTTTGGTTGGGTCTTGGGTTGTTCGTTGTTGTTGTTCTTCTTTGGTTTGTTTCTCGCTTTCTTCTTGCCCCCAAGTTGTTGTGAAGGGGTTGACTGGACCGCATTCACATCAGAGACCTGAGTTTGAGGGGGGGTCGAAGAGGGTGCAGTCGAACTGGGAGCAGCCGTGGAAGCGGGCCGGTGGATTGTTCCAGTAGACTGAGTAGTAGATTGAGTTTTGACGGAGCCAATAACTCCATTTGCATGCAAAGCAGTCGATGGTTTGGATGGATCGTTAGTGGTACGGGTAGCGTTCGGTATCAACTCATATAGAGTATCGGATTGTGAATAGAATAAGTCTAAGTACTGAGCCTGGGCGATGGCTTCTTCCTCGGTGACTACGCCACCCATGGCAACATCACGAGCAATCTGGGGTAATAGTGATTTAGTGAACCATTCTGCTAACAATTGGTCAGGAATGACTGCTTTGATTAGCCTTTGTCATTGTCTCCATTCATGGATATGATCGAAGATATGTACAGAATTTTTCTGACGAAGAGAGGTTAATAGTTCAGTACCCGTCTCGTAAAGAATGGGTAGTTGGAAATGTGTGAGGAAGGACATGGCAAGGGAGTTGAAATCGTGAAAGGATGCATGTAGTAATTCAATATACCATTTTGCTGCGGAACCCGTAAGTGTTCGTTGGAAAAGACGCAAATGAATCGAATCGTCCATGAGGGAGTTGGATGAACACCACAAATGGAAGGTCATCACGTGGTTGTTTGGGTCTTCTCCGAACTTTCCGTCGAATTTTGGGATATCAGAAGGAAGTTTAGCTGGAATAGCTGGCCAAACCGGAGAATGATAAATGGGATCATTCGTTAACCGAGACAAGTCTGGAAGATCCAAGGTGGCTAAAAAAGGTAGTTGTCGGTTAACCTATGGGTAATGCTGGTGTGGCAGAGGGACACCAGTGGGGCCCAATACTGGGTTATGTGGATAATTATAACTCGTGGGCCCTCTCATGTGAGGTTGGTTTTGACCAAGGTACATAGAATTTGAGATGTTTTGAGAAGTATGTGTGAGTAGAGGATAACCGGATGGGTTTTATGGATTATAGGGTGGGTTTGGCATTTGTCCATAAGGGGGTTGTTGCGGAGTCTAAACGTTTTGTCTCGTGGAGGCGTACGGATTTCCTTGAAAAGGGACGCTCCACGGATTGGGTGCGGCGGACACATTTTTTCGTTGTGGTTGATGGTGTACTCTGGATTGAGGCTACCCCCCAGCATGAGGGTGCCCCACGAATGGAATTTGTCCTCCGGTGGGAGGATGCCCCCCAGCATGAGGGTTCCCTCCGAATGGGATTTTTCCTCCGGAGGGAGGATGCCCCCCAGTTTTAGGTAGAGTTCCTGGGATCTGAAAGCCAGACATAAATGACTGACCGGTGTCGCCGATTGGGTTAGGACCACCAAGGCCAGTCCCTCCGGGTTGTTGGATAGGTATGGAACTTCCCGATACAATTTGGGTAGTGGAAGCATTCAATGCCCTAAATCCAAAAGGGAGTGTAGGTCTTGGTGTTGCAGGTGTGCCAATAAGGGCTTGATTGACTACCGCGTTGCTAGCGGGGATAGTCAGAATGTGTGGAGCCATTGTCGCATGGGCCGTCTGGAGGGGAATAGTAGACCTTGGGCCAACGGATGGTATGTTCGGACCAATGGTTGGTGTGGTTGTAAAAGTGGTAGTACCGGTGAAGTGATTTGGGGGTACAGTGTAGGAAAAATATGCATCGGCTCCTGTTCCATAAAGATCTCGCACCAAGCGTGGTGGACTCCAAACGACTTCCACAGTCCAAAAGGGGTCACTGGCTAAAGGGTTTTGAGAAGACCCGGCCAGAATGTCAGAAGGATGGGTGACAACAAATTCTCCAGCGAAATTTAGGTGGAGGATCTATCATTCATATCCCTCCGGAATGCGGTAAGCTTCCGAAGATTCTGAGACAATTCGAAAATTCTCCAAAGGAATGGGAACTTCTTCCTGGGAAGTTGTAGTATTATGAACCTCGCTCTGTTGAGGAGATTCCTCCGTAGAATGAGGGGGTAGAGGGGTGTTTCCTTCCATATTCTCTGGAGGAAGTCCCTGTAGCCTCCGCGAGTGACGTGGAGGGTCGATGTTGGCGGAAAAGAGCCGGTGAAAGAAATCTATGGCCAACTAACGAAAAGAAACAGCACACGCTAAAAAAATCTAAGAATTACAACCAAGCAAATAGGACCTTCTTTTGATGACAGTACTAGTTGGTGATGAAATCCAACGTTGCGTGATCAAGTCCAGAAGGGGTGGGGATAGGGTGGAACAGTTACAATGGCAACCTGCTTAATAGACTTACGCCTTGGTGCAAGCTTCCATGCAGTAATTGTGGATTTACCCTCCAAGGATCCCGAGTGAGTTTGACCAATGTATGTTCCAGGTACAGTGAGACTTCCCATCACTGTCACCTTGTGTAAAACCCTAAATATTATGGCCACTAAGGTTACCAATTCGCATTCAACCCTTGGGCGGGAACAATCGACAGTCCGATCTGAATGTACAGGTAGGGTATCAAGCCCGAAACCAACTAAAAGGCTTCCACGCAGTAATTGTGGATTTACCTCAAAGTGATCCCCATAATATGATCCGACCACCAAAATCAGTTCAACCATGGAGGGTTAGTCCCCGTAGCTCACCCGAATGCGGCCTCGTGTGTAACCCCTGTGTGAGAGGGGGATCCCAGGCAGACTTATACGATAAATGGATTTGACTCTCCCTAACTCAGGATGTTACTGTTTGTTTTAGAAACTTTGGAGAGTTATACTCACAGCCCTAATCCAAAGTATTAAGCCTAGTCTACTGTTGGTGGAGGATCCTAGAAAAGAAAAAGTTCTAGATAACTTTTAATTAGCGTTGATTTTATGGTTGTTCTTTACGCAAAGGGGTGCATGGAAGTGAAACAAAATGGAATTATGAATCAGACCCAAAGAATGCATCAAATATGATAAGAAGTCATTTCTTTTCGATGAATATCTATCTACGGGAGAGAGAAAGTTGTTTTCACTAATCAAGCACAAATAAGGAGTTCCCTCAAACGATTCTTTTTCTCAATCAAATCCTGATGTAATGCAAAAAAAAATTAAATGCCTTCTNTTAGCGTTGATTTTATGGTTGTTCTTTACGCAAAGGGGTGCATGGAAGTGAAACAAAATGGAATTATGAATCAGACCCAAAGAATGCATCAAATATGATAAGAAGTCATTTCTTTTCGATGAATATCTATCTAAGGGAGAGAGAAAGTTCTTTTTTCACTAACAAGCACAAACACGGAGTGTCCTCAAACAATTCTTTTCTCAATCAAATCCTGATGTAATGCAAAAACTTTTAAATGCCTTCTAATATGCACAATCAATCATAAAGATGTTTTTTTTATTTTTTATTGTTTGCGTATGAATGATGATCAATACAACACAATGCTCGTGTTGCTAATTATCTTTCTTGTATGAATGAAAACCAAACTAGCACAAGTAAAAGTCACACAAACAATACACCCTTTCGTAGCAATCAAAACGAAAAAGCGAAAGAAAATAAACAATCAAAGAGAAAAACAAACTTCACACCCAAAATTCAAAGTTGAAGAACAAAGACCTTGACTGAAAACGAGATAAAGAGGTCTGCAGGCCTTTGATGACCTTCACCAAGGTTTTTACTCAGCTAATGAGGAGAGAAAAACAACGCATGGGTTTCAAACTTCACTAAACAGGAAAAACTCAATGAAAATAGTGAAGAAGGCTACAAGATCCAACTAACAAGATGTTTATTCTTCAAAAAGATAGATGTCAAGGCTGAAAGAGAAGAAACATTGACTCACAAGGTCACTCAGCAGAGGAGACACAGAGGCAAAACCTTAACAAAGCAATTCTGGAAGGTTTTTTGAGCCAAAGAGGGCTGGCGCTCTGTTTCCAAAGGCAAGGAGCATTATATCGCTTTGTGCAAGGGTATGGGGGAGCGTTGGCGCTCTGTTAACACTAGGATTGAGGCGCCAGGGTCTAAAAACCCCAAAAATGTCAAAAAATTCCAAAAATTGGAATTCAAACTCGACAACTATACTGAGTGTAAGTTAAGGAGCCAATCATCTCATGAAACTAATCAAAAGAGGAGTGGACCAGGTATGAAACAATCAAGGGATATAACAAGGTCAATGAGGAGAAAAATCCAAACAAGACGTTTCGATTTGAGGCTATCTCCCCAGTGGACTCGCCAGTTTCTTTTGTAGGAAAATCTCCTTGTGGACAAGTAGATCACCTCTAAGAGCTTGACCCTAACTCTAGACAGAAAATTCTTAACATGGATACTGACTTCCTTTCAAATCTATCTAAACTAACACATGAGAAGGAAGGATGACAGAAGTACCTTTTATCAACGTTTGTCCCTGCATGCTCCGAGTTGCGCTCCAATCCTTTGCTCCTCACTGAGTTCTATGGATAAAACAGGAT
>JASDQU010353604.1:0-12082 GCA_032191745.1 Picea mariana
TCTATAGATTTTTCCAACAATGCATCATATACCAATGAAACCACATCGATCCATCTTCATCATGTATCAATGACAACTCATTGATCCATCTTCATCTATGCATTCTCATCAAGGACAATACATATTATATTACATCAATAATCAATCAATCAATCATTTGACATCAATCAATCACTTGACATCAATCAATCAAACCATTGGCATCAATGACAACATGATCTAAGAGAGAAGTCCATTGTATAATTGGTAATATCAGGAAGCTCCGCTCACATCGGAGTTAAGAACGAGGTCGCACAAAGTTAGTTGAAGGGATAACCCCTGGATACTCACCTAGCGTCAGAGATATTTATGTGGATTTATTCATATTTTGGGATCTTTCTAGTACCCATACCTCTGTGAGAGGCAGTACTTTCAGGGTTTCAGGCTTTGCTACCCTGCCCATACAGTAATCCAGACTTACGACTATTCTTCTGTGCATCAGTTATACAATGGTTGATTAGTTTCTTGACTTAGGTATATCATAGGTTACTTGCAGGGTTTATTCTGCTTATATCCTGACTTAGATAGGGGTCGGACAACACACAACCTTTATGGAGGATTACCTCTCCGGGGGGATCTGACCAACTGGTTGTTAAGCCTATGAGGGCCCTTATAACTAATTTTGTTACCTCAAAACTTTAGCAGAGAGTCTCAAGTCCCTCTTGGATGAGGCATACCTTCTTTAGCAAGGGAGGCCACTCAACCACTTTAGCCCGTTTGCATGCATATTGGTCTATTGAATTTTTTGGTATGATCTTTGACTACTAGTCGGCCCTAGGTGTCTATTTTTTGTTTTATTATCATGGATAGTGGAGTTTCTTTTACTCCTCCATTCACCGCTACCCACCCCATGATGCCTGCTCATTTCATGGGGATGGACCCTTCCATTTTTTACAATGGTATGCACAATTATGATGCTCAGTCTGCACCTTGGATCTCTAGTCATTTTTCTATTGATATGCCTTCCCACGTGCAACCCTCTCCCTGGTCCGCATATATGAATCCTAGCATTGGACCCAGGGGCACCATCGCTCCCATACCCACTTCTTCATTTGATATGAGTCGTGTTCCCATGGGAGGTTGGAACCTTCCCCCTTATGGATCCAATACTAGCTATGCTCTTTCAGAAGCCAGTGCTCAGATGGGTGCTTATTCCACTTATTACACCCCACCCATGTATCTTTCATCTGCCATGTCGGTCCCTTTAAACACTTTTTCTATGACAGGTTTTCAAGTACCCCTAGGTCTTTCGTATGGGGAGAATCAATTTTATGGTTTGGGCTACCCTTCTTATGGGACCCCTTCACAAGGGGGCAACATATATCCTCACTCGAATAATTCTTATCCTACCTCGGTTTCTTTGCAGACCTCAGTGATGATGCCTGTCCAGACCTCTTCAGACCACTTTGGCATAAACCACCATGTTTATGGGCAAGGACAAGGAGTACACTAGGATCCTTTCTGGCTTGCAATGTTTCAGAACCAATCTTTTCTGGGACCTTGGAATCAAATGTTGCAATCTATCACTAGCCCAGCCACTGTTAGCCATACTGGTGCTCCATCGCCAACCTCCTCTAAAACTATCGACCCTCCTGGTAAACCAGAAGGCAACATATCACACAGAGTGTACTACGCAGTCTCACCGGAGATAGTTCTATGGGGGACTGCAATGCTCACGTGCTTGTAGTCTAGGAAAGAGTGGGGATCTGGGATTGTAATTGATCTTTCTCAGGCCTTAAATTGATTACTCAATCTATTATTATTAATATCCACTCATATGTTAAACCCTTGCATGCAATCTAATAGATCTAGCTAACCACATATGTGTAAATCAATCATTAATAGAAATTAAAGATGATCAACCATTAACAGAAGGTAACCATACATTCCATCATCACACATGACAAAGGTTTTAACATGGTTCACCCCCTCCTAGGCTACATCCACAAAGATCTGTCTTCTTAGGCTCTTTTATTTATATTTGCTACAAAATATAGCGTTGTGCGCACTATATATTCGATCATACAATCATGAGAACGGTTCCACAACCTCCGTGAGGTGGACTAGATCACACCAGGATCCTTAGCCTATGATCTAACCCTCAAGATCTCACTACTTTACTCTTCTACAACTCAACATCTTACAAAAAGGTATCACGTTGACCATTTCTTACAATTCAAAACTAACTAGGAACATACTTCGAACCAACAACAACCACCCAGAACCTCGACCTAGACCTCCTAAGTTCTTATTTATATTATTTTATAAGTTTACCAGTTGTTACAATCTCTTACCAAAACCCTAACCCTAACCCTAACTTGGTTAGGTTTTTCTACTTGCGTGCCTTGCATGCTTTCCTCCTTTGCATGCGGCTTTCCCTCACACGTGTTGCTTTTTTTGTCAGTTGTTCTTCTCCAAAATTGGGTTTTATCTTCCAAAAATAGGTATTTCATCAAAATAGGCCCGTGCCCAACAACTTGTCGCAACTCTGAAGAAGCAAAGTGGAGTTGAAAGATGTGATGTGGGAGATGCACCCACAATTATTTTGAAAATTTGGAGATCCATTATTGCAGTTGGAATTCCCGGAGCCAAAAATTTGAGACTTCCTAGCCAGTTTTTGTTGGAGCCCTAGAAGTGAAGTGGGACAACCTGAAGGACTGGAAAGCATAGAATGGGGTACACTTCCTTGGGTTGTGCAGATTGAGGGGAATGAGATATTGTTGGTTGGAATTGTTGTAGGAATTGATAAGCTATGTAACTATTGCAGCTGGAGTTCCTGGAATCACAACTCTGAGACTTACTGATGGGTTTGTATTAGAGCCCTAGAGGGGATGGAGATTGTCTGAGGGACTGCGACACATAGAAGAAAATCTTATCCCTTGGGTTGTGCAAGCCGAGGGGAATGAGATATTATTGGTGGGAATTGCTATAGGAGTCAATAAATTGTGAAATGATTGCAGTTGAAGTTCCTAGAGCTGCAACTCGAAGACGTCAAGAGGGATGGTAACAATGGGGAGTCAATAAATTGTGAAATGATTGCAGTTGGAGTTCCTAGAGCTACAACTCGGGGATGTCAAGAGGGATGGTAACAATGGGGGGTTATGATTCCATGGGAGAGGGGACTAAAGGGGGTCCAAGCGGAATTCCACATGCCTAATAAACTCAAGCCATTTTATTATTAATGTATACAACCTTTGATTTATCAATCCAATCATTAAATGCATGTAAGAGAATGGTGGGAAAGGTCATCTCACCAATTTATGAAAGCATGAGTTGAGTACAACCACTTTTTGGGAAGTGTGAGAGTCAAAGCATGCATGAAAGTAAAGCAAATTCAAGTAGGAAGAAGGCATATTTTGTACAGACAAAAAATTGGGTGGAAAGAGGAGAGTCGGGTGTTGAGAAAGGGCATTGACCATGCTGTATATGGAAAAACAAATTGGAGGAGTTAGATTTTGTGCTAAGAACTAGGCTAACATGCTTGGGAGTGATATTTTGTTAAGAAATTGCTATAAAAATTAGAAAAATTTAAAACTTAATGAAAGTGAAAATTTGATGATATAAACTGTGGAAGATTTTGTAGGGTTTGCATATAAAACCAAAAAGAAGAGCCCAACCTTTTTTCTTTTGTCTTTGGCATGAGATAAAAAATAATAACATAAATATGGGAAGTTGTAGATTGCTCAACATAACCATTACGCAACATAAATTTAGATAAAATAAATGAATTTTTGAAATTGGATAGCACTCTCACACGATATCGAGACTTTTCCAGATTGATTAAAAAATGTTACAATACCAAATTGAAAAGGCTGCCGCGGACCAAATAGCGTAGCGCGCACGAAACCAAGGAACCTCCTCGAATGCGTGAATTTATATGGGTCCCATGGCATCAGAATAATTGTGAGTTGACATGAATATCACCCATTCAAATGTGCAGGTCCCGGCGTTTTTTTTGGATATCAGTGAAACGACAAGCTTCTCGGCTTTTTCCCAAACTGGATCTTAGACTTGGACTAATCATTATCATCACTAATTGGGTGAGGAAACTTTTTCAATTATTAATATCACTCACTCTAAACAAGCAGATATATTGGTTCCCGCTATTTATTCTGATTAATTAGTACTGCTATTTTTCGGACTAATTGCAGAATTGGCCGGACTCGATCGAAGTTGCAGCTGGTTTCAGAGTATGAGGTAGTATATATATGTGGTGGAATTTTTATTTGGTGTGTTGGTTCGGTCATAATCTTAAAAATAGATTATTATTATTATTATATATTTTATGATGTACATTAATATCTATCTCGATGTATATTGTCACACATATATTGTCAAATCCATAAAATGAAATTTTGATTTTTTTTTTTTAATAATTGAAAAAATAAAACACGTTACATTTTAACTTTTAACATTTTATTAAAAATGGAAAAAATATATAATTTTAAAATTTTAATATTTATTTTAAAATTATAAATATTTTCATATTTTATTTATAAATTAAAAATAAAACATATAATTTTCAAACGTTATGTTTATAAAATTTCAATTACATTTTTTAAATATAATTTTTTAAAACATTTGGAACCTTACATACTTAATATTTAAAAATGTAAAATCTAAATATGCATTTTATACGGTTAAAACAACTACATATCAAATCATTGAAAAATAAAGTATGTGAACACCGTCCTTAGATTTAAGATATCAAAGTTTTTTTCCTTCTTGGTAAAAAAAAACAAATTCTAACAACTTAAAAAAGCTTTTATAAATCATTATTTTAACCACACTTGAACTTTAAGAATGTATAAGTTTATATTTTTTAGTTTTTCAATAATTATTATTTTTTAATTTTTTTTTATAATTATCATTAAAATTTGATTATATAATTGTTAGTGAAATTACAATTTTTCATGATTTAAATTGTATTTTTGAATACTGTAATTTATTAAGCATCTTTGAAAATGTTTAGAATACTTGAATTGTATAATCTCAATATTTAAAATGTACAATTCCAACAATCCTTCTAAATTTTTAATCAGATTTTAATCAAAATTGATTTATAATATTTACCCAAAAAATTAAAAAAATAAAACCATTATCCTGTGTGTTCTAAGAATTCATTCATTTATTAGAAAAAAAAAAAAAACCACCAATACCTAAGTTTCATATACAAAAATTGCATAAATTACATTATATTTGATACCTTTCAAACATTTTGACGTTTGTGATTGTTGTGCATGAATCGCCATCTAGAGTTTTAACGTGTCAGTCCATTGTGCCACTTGTACCTTCCCCTTTCTGATGTCTCTAAGGTTTTAGAACATTGTGGAATAAGGGACATTCTTACCACTCTGAAGTAAAATGATCCCAGATCGGTTAGGAATTATGTTGGAAGTCAAAATTTTGCCGAAGTTCGATTAGTCTTGATGCTAAAGTGCTTGCTATGATTAAAACATGTAGAAATATGAAAAAGATTTAACCATAAATTGATGGAGCTTTTCAAACTTTTTCAATTTGATATTTGGGAGGATTTGTAGAAGATCCTAAAAATTTACCAAAAATGCAGTGAAATTTAATTCCTTATCACAACTTTGATTGGTAAAAAAAACTAAATCGAAGAGAAATAGGGCAATTTGAGTACCCAAAAGCCTTTTAAAAATTAAAAAGTTAAAAAAAACACAAATTCGTAATAATAATTATTATTTTTTTCAATTTGATGTATTCCTTAAAGTGAGTGAAAGTGATGTTAAAAGTGGAATTATTAGAAAAATCATAAACACAAATTTAATTCAAAAAATAATATAATTATTTAAAAAAATTAAAATTTATATTTATAAAAAAATTTATGAATGTTTTTTAATCAACATAGATCCATTTTAATTTTTCTATTTCTCAAGCATGGAGAAGGATCAAATCTCTGGAAGTGCAAACATTTCCTCGAATTTTACACTCTAAAAGAAGTTTTCAATTTGATCTCTCTACATTATAGATTTGAGGTCAAGATATTATAAATATTAATATATACATATTAATATTAATGTATTAATATATAATACATTAATATTTAAGTATTATAAATAATTAATATTATAAAATATATTAATATATTAAAAAGTATTAATATATATTTTTAATATATTAATATGTCTTATAATATATTAAGTAACCACTATATTGTTTTTGTGATTGGGCTCATAGAACCTATACAACCCAGTTTGGGAGAGATGTTTATATAACATAACATATTAAAATAATAATAAAACATTAAAATAATAAATAATAAATAAAAATAATAAAAATATACATTGTATATAAATAAAAATAATAAAAAAACACTTTTATATTAATCGAAAAAGAAAAATATACATGTTTCAGTTTGATTCATTTATCTTAAAAAGATCTTCCTTTACAAAATTTTGTATCCCTTTCCAAAAGATATTTAATTTATATTCTATGGACCCAAATCTCAATTTCCAAATTATGTTGATTTCCAAAAGATATTTAAATTATATTCTATGGACCCAAATCTCAATTTCCAAATTATGTTGACAAATTTCCAAATTATGTTGATTTCCAAAAGATATTTAATTTATATTATATGGACCCAAATCTCAATTTCCAAATTATGTTGACAAATTTCCTAGTACTTCCAAGTCTTTCGCCAATTTTGTCAACCCTCCAAATTCTTGCATAGATCTCTGTCCAAATCATGTTTACATAGATATTTCCAAGTATTTTGCCAAGACTCCAAATTCTTGCATAGATCTCTGTCGAAATCTCAAGTTCCAACAGCAAGGATTATTGGGTACAAGAACTAAATTTTGGGTCAAAGACTAAATGTTTTGTTACTTTCTGGGTTATGTAGTTTTCGGGCATGCTCAGGTTATTAATACTTTAATATATAAGAAGTTATTAAGTCATCCCAATCTCCATTTAGATTACATTTTATATATCATTAATCACAAACGAAGCACTAAGTGTCGGTAAAAGCGCCAACAAGTATCCAGGAATATACTCTTGCACAACACATCGTAAAGCCTTCATATATCAAAAGCAATGTCTTTTGAGTTTTGTGCATGTGGGATTATTACTATTGCACAAAACAAAAATACAACGGGTTGAGCAGTTAATTAAATACAACGCCAAAGTGCCAGCAAAGGAAATGCTACAGGTGTCGTGGTAAACACAATGAATAGCGTCACGATCCAATTGCTGGTGTTTAAGAGCCTTGTGCAGATTCTTCTTGAATATGGAGAAGCGGCGGGCGTGTTCCTCCGCTCCTGAGTATTTCTTTTTGAATTTCTTCACAAAATGAGCAAAATGGGCCTCTGCATTCAACAACCCTCGCCTCAGATCGTCTATTACTCCCTCGTTGTCCTTGTCGGTCACTTCATGGATTGGATTCGGAAGAATGCCATTCAGATCAGAAGACGCCTCGTGGACGTGAGCTGTAATAGTCGGAACTAAGAATAAGAGGGCGAGGGAAAGGATCCCTGTTATCATCGCAACGCTACTCATTCTTTCCTTCGCTACCGTATGCATATGCTCCTTACTCTTCAAGGCAGGGACCAAATATAGCAGAGGAGAGTTTGATTGGTTGGTGGGAGACATCATTTTATGATAACGAGAAGTCATTACTCGACTTGATGTCGATGAGGATATTACATTGCTTGGCTTGTGAACATACATCATATTTACATTATACATCACTAAACCGATGAAATCGGGGATTAAAAATGGGAATGTTACATTCCCCTCCTATAATTTGCATTGTCTCTGTGCATACAATATTACATATGTCTTCTATTTTCACTAAGAACACTTATGCATTTAACTTATCAACCACGGTTCCGATGTACTTGTGAGATGTCATGCACTATATATGTGAACTACAAATTCTTAACTTAGATTAGTTTGTCTAACACTCTTCTATTAAAAGGAAATTGCATCACACCACTCTTCATAAATCAAAGGATAGCTATTATGGAAAGAAAAACAAGCTTGCAAAAAATAAATGCTTTTGAATTGAAACACTTGTTCCTTAAGTGCAAGTTTTGCAAATTAAAATGAATGATTGTGATATTTCAACTAGTCCTTGTCTTCTAGAGGTAACTAAAAGCCTTTTAATTCACTGTGTATTAGTTCACAGTGTTACCATGCTTTACTTGACTATTGATATTATCATTTCATGGCATGTATAATTTTACATCTTGCTTGAGTTTGAACTAATAGCTCAATACTTTTAAATGACAAAAGAAAACTCGCACTACTGAAAGATGCTAAGCTACAAGAATTAAACAAACATATATTTTAATAAAAACATAGAAATAACCTACATATCCATAGCTCTTTCTCTCTAGAGTGGGCCCCCTCTAGAAAGTTGGGTGATGAGATCTACCACAACAATATTAAACTTTAAATCAGAGTATAAATGAACTTACAATGGCCATTCCAAAAGTTGTAGAACAAAGTTATAAGGGATTTGTATTTTATTCCTGAAATCACAAACTTCTACATTGTGTATTCTCCCCAATACAAGTGTTGGCCCTTGTATTTATAGAGTTCAGGGTGGAATCTTCATTAATTGAAATATAACATAACTAAAACCGAATTGAAACTAACTTTTAAACAATCCCTGTCTCTAAAGAATGATCCCCAATTTCGTTATATCATGAAGAGATAGGGTGTTGCGATCCCACAAGTGATTGCAACCCCATACTAATGGATCAAAATTACAATAACATGAATGCTTGAAATGTCTTCCTAGATTCCTATGTAGCTGGCAAGTTGTATTCATTCTACCGATGAGTTCTTGGCTTAAAATCCACCGATTTGGAGATGCCCCCATGTGATGCATTCGACCTGTATTAAATATTTTGTTGAATGAATTTAATCCCCCCTCTAATTGTGCTCTGGTGGATAATTCATTACAAAAAACCATCATGAGATTGCACCCAAAATAGGCCTACACCCAAAACAATTCTTTCTCCCAAAAATAGGCTTGCGCCCAAAATAGACTTTCTTCCTATAATAGGCCTGCGCCAACAAGCCCCCAACAATGACATGTGGCTCATCCCGATCCACTCAGGTGGTGTGCATTCCTTGTACAACCTTTTCGAAGATGTGAAACTTCTCTGCTAGTTCCTTTCCTTTTTCCTTCACCTACGCAACTTTATATGTTAGCACCTCAACCATATGAGCTGTTATATGTTCTTGTAGTAATGTTGCGCTCTCTAAATGTGTTTGTGCCATCCTTGTCTTCTCTTCCTCCAACTGCACAATTATCTGTGATGCTTGTTCCTGGAGGGGCTCCAACTAGGATTGTCTTTCTTGCTTATTTATCTGCGTTGTTTTTAACTTTGTCTGCAGGGTCTTCATCTCCTAGGTGCCCTTCAAGCACTCAATAATGCTCATGGTTTTCTGTTGCTGCTTCAACTCTTGTATGGAAGCATTGATTTTCTCCTCTTGTTGGTCCAACTATTGGACCTTTTCATACTCTTCCAAAATGGTCCAAATCTGCACAGTTCTTTCGAATAGTTCTGCGACTTCCCTTTCCATCTCCTTTATCTGGAGCGTGGTTTGTTGTTCTCTTTGCTCTTGAACCTCATAAGGGGTCGTCGGATTAGTTTTTATTTTAGCTCCTCGATTTACTGCCTATATCCCTCAATCATCAGTGAAATGATCTTTATCTTTTCCTCTACATTCCTATATGGTGTTTGCGCGCTATCTGGAATGCGATTGTATACCATTTTTAGCCCCTGCTCTAGTTTTTCAGTGTGTTATTTTTCCTCCTCCTTCTCCAAGGTCAACTAGTCGCATGTAATCTATAACATTTATGTGACTCCCCTACCAACCTCCAAGTTAGTAGCCTCTGCGCTTTGTATTGTACTTCCTGCATTATACTAGCCTGTAGTTCGTATAGTGCCTTTGTGGGTATCTGCGCCATGACTACCTCAAAATGGTCAATGTACCCCATGGGTTTCTGTGCAGTCTCTTGATCAATTCTGACCATTTACCTTGTGACCGTTAATGTATCCCTACTTTTCACTACTATCTGAACTGTCTCATCTCCTTGTTTCTGCGTAGGGGGTCGCTATGTCTTTTCATGTTGTTGCACTATGGCTTGCGGTACTGCATGAATTTTTAACTATTGTAGAGTTTCATGGACTTCTATGAGTTTTTCCGTCATCTCTTCTATCTGTGTTTCTGCAATGCGAACCACATCTTCCCCCCTTTAAGCCTTCCAATTGGAACACTCTGTGTTGATTTGTTAGTTTCAACTAGACATGTGAATAGCCTAATGTGGGCTCTTCCATACACTGCCATGTCTTTTTAGGAAAGACATTTACTTCAGAGCCTAAATCTAGTATAATATCTCCCATATTGAAATCCCCAATATTGGCATTTAGCCTAATTTCTCTGCTTGTCCTTCTTCTTGTATGGAGATGATTGACTGTTTTCTGCTCTAACTGTTAGAAATAATAGGTGTGCTCATTTAACCATAGAAAATATAACAATATTTTCACCCAACCATAGGCCAAAGCCACCCCCGAGCACCTTCACCTTGACACAGAATAATTCTAGAAGAAAACCCTAGGCCTAATAGCCAATAAAGGTAGCGTATCACTCTCCAGAGCTAGCCTACTGAGGCAAAAAGTCCAAACCTTAACCAAGAGAAAGTCCAACCCTAAAACCAAAAATACAAGTTGCAGTAGCTGCAACTACTCTCCAGACTTGTGCACTTACCAAATTTCTACAGTGCGCACTAAAGTTTTGCAGTTGCATGCTGTGTGTGTATAAATGAGCTATGACATGCTGTATTTATATTGCTCTTTCTTAGTTGTCTAGGATGACTTATCTTTCTAGAGGCTAAAGACTCAATATTAATTATTTTCTTTAGCCAACTTGTCTTCTAGGGTTATGTACAAATATTTAGAGTTTCTTCTTTCTCTCCAGAATATTCTATTCTTGTCAGGGTTACACGTGGAGGTTAATACCTCCCACAACTACCATAATATCAACACTCACTCCTAGCTAGGGAGGTATTGAAAACAATGGTTTTGAGCACATATATACCATTCAACTAGTAGCATCATCATAGCCACACATGCTATCTCACAATCAAATCACATGTTAAGCCCTAATATTGGCTCATTACCCCTTAATTGGGGCATATTGTATTAGTAATGTTATTTTATTTATGTTGTCTTTAGGCCATTAGTTGTAATTATACCTCCTAGTCTCCTATATATACCAAGGAGACATTTTCATTTTGAATCATCTTGTACTTGAACATTTAAGTGGGGTGAAAGGAGGTTGCCCCCTCGAAGAGGCTTATTATCTAAAACTATCTCTTTTTCAAGGCATTGAGTACTTTTTCTGAGGTTTTTCTATGCTATATTGATATTTGGTTCTTAACATATGGTATCAGAGCTCAAGGTCTTGGAGTTTCGCTGCTACATCTGAGACACCTTGGAATTTTCGCTATAAATTTTTTTCTACAAAATTTCAAAAGGAATGGCTTCAAGGATATTTAGTAAATGGATCAAGGTACTTTGAGTTCAAAATTTAGCTCCTGAGGCCTTATACTTTCGGAGATACAACCTGTACAAGATAGGGTTCTGGAATCATCTTGAACCGAGTCATTGCGGAATTTTTTCTATAATTTTTTTTTTGTAACATTTCAAAACCTAAAATCTGGAGGCTATTCACATAAATTAGTAAGGTATCTGTGGTAAAAATTTCAAATTTTGGGTCAGATTAAATTTGTAGATACACCCTATGTAAGATAGGGTATTTGACTAGTCCTATTGACTAGTCTCAAGAAGGTGTTCCCGGTAAAACAATCATAACTTCTTCCTAGAGTATCCAAATTGAGTGGGACTAGTTGCATTGGATTTTGGACAATCTGTAGTATTTTGGGTGCGAGTTTCAGAATTTTATATTAATTATTTTTTGTGGGGCATGCTATACAAGTGAGATCTCCTGGAAAGGACAAAAATCGACAAGTTGTGGGGAAGTTACCGTAAATTCCACTTGG
>JASDQU010353607.1:0-12102 GCA_032191745.1 Picea mariana
TCCACTGTGCAAGGGATTCCTAGGCTAGGCAGGGACAATAGGAAGTTGCATAGTACAACATGAAGGATTTCCTTCAAGGAGCCACTTACACCCACTGCTCACAGACTCTCATTCCCCACATGCCTGTCCTACCCTAGGAGTATACACCTTCATTGTCACAAAGTCCATTGGCTTCTCTACCTCCCTTTCGAGGCTTCAACAATAGGGCTGACGAAATTCTCAGAGCCCTATAGTTGCTACTGGACTCCCTCCAGGAAAAATCACTTCCTCAACAGACTCTCTCACCTGGAGAGAGTTTCTCACAGGCCTGACAATCTGCCTCTTCTTTCCATGAGCCTGGTGACCCGCTTCTTCACTCTCGCTCCTCAACACATGAGCATGGTGATGACAACAACAGAAACTGGACATGGGAATGGTAATGACGGAACAATACGCAGGCAACCCGTAGGGTACACATACAACAAGTGTATCAATTCAGGCTTGTTGTAGAGATTCAAGTGGTTGGAGAATTTCAACAATGGTGTTCCAGGTTTTCCATGTGTTTGTTGGGTGAGCTTGTGCAAAAATGGCAAAAAGGATCCCAAAAATAGTAAGAACTCCCACTTGTACTTACATGTGCCTGAGTTGACACATGGCGCGCATGAAGCATGTTCCTCTCCACTTGGAAAACATACCTTTTTTCCCAAAGGAACTTAGGATATATTTATATCCCACTCATAACATTTAGAATAATAATATATTATTCTATTGGACTTAAGATCTTAAGCTTAGCGCCCCCTTTCCATCCTCTCAGCCCCTTTCCCTTATCCAACCTAGTGGAGTTTAGTCTGCCATACTCTTTCTTCGTGGTCGGTCTACATGTAGCGATGTTGTTATATTAATAATTATGAATACTTACATGTACAAAACAGGCTCATGGCCTTTAACATCTAAGCTTTCCGGCCGAATAAGCACATAAGCCTCCTAGCTTATAACACTTGGCTCACCATCCTATAAAATGTGTTACAATTCATAATTGCAACCAAGGCTCAGCCTTGGGATATTACATAAATATAGGCAAAAGGAAAGGGAAAATAAAGGTAACTTTGTTTGGAATATTGGTTTAAGATACATGTCTTGTTTGCACATTGCATATTACATTCCCTTTCATTGGCTTTTACTTGCATGGTTTGCAAATTTCTGATGTAGTATCTTCACTATCAGATATTGCCAAATATTTTATGGGTGTGCGGCCTTATAGAGCATATACTTTAGCTTGATAAAGTATGCTATCCTGAAATGAAAATACACCCCAAGTACGCAGAATGGTCTCTCACTTGTAGCAAGAACAGACGGCTGGTTGTTGAGGATTGGACAAGGTAAAGATAAATTTAAAATTCTCTCACTTGTAGTGAGAACAGAAGGCTGGTTGTAGCGAAAACAGAAGGTTGGTTGTTGAGGATTGGACAAGGTAAAGATAAATTTAAAATGGCTGCAAGCTAGCCTAAGTCATAGCTCTTATGTTAAAAAAATGTTCATCAACAGGTTCCCGCTGAGGTATTTTGTGGACTTGTATCTAAGTTTTTTAAAGCTACTCTAAGTTTCGAGTGCCTTGACTATATTTTTTTGTATTTTCAACGTTTAGGTGATGGGTTTCCAAACAACACATATGTATCTTACATCCTTTAGGAAGTTAGGAGACTAGATGATATTACTTGTCTTAATTGAATATGTGAATGAAAATATTCATCAACTACATTGTATTCATTGTCACTTAGACGTTCCATTCAACGGAATTCCTTGAAAATTTCAATTACTTTAAATTTGTCAACAAAGATTTATGGTTGTTTATGATTCGTCGTTTGCTATACAGATATTGAAGAGGACGAGGTCTGGGTTGGATGACGATTTCACATTTGGAGGACCAATTGAGGGGATCAGCATAAATCCATTTTTGTCAACCACTCAAGGACTTTTGATCCTTCAAGCTCATCCAGTAATCAACTGATTCTGTTTTCATCACCACAAAATGATGGAAAACGAACTTCGTTGAAATCTATCAAGAAGGCTATATTATATGAGAAACAAAATCCATTTCATTGTTGAGAAACCACCACAAAGGAATTATGTGCAGGCCCACGCATTCCCACAAAATCAAGTGAAACGACCCAAAATTTTTTGAAGCATTTAGATCGGATGGTGCCTTCTCGTAAAGAAATATCTATAGAAGTGCAATCGCCATTGCAAGGGATGATTCCCCTAGTCAATTGATTGTTATCATGGTGAATGGATGGGTACGTAGAAGTACATAATCCATATATGAAACTCCCCTTTTTGATAAGTTTAGTCGGAGTTCTGTTGTTCAAAAGAATAACCAGTTGACTAGTTTAGGAGCCTCTAGTGTTGAGCAGAAATATGGGGGTAGGAGTAAAGCTACTATATTCAATTCACTGGATACATCTGTGGAGGTACTTACATCTTTTGGTATTGGAGATGTATATTCCCATACTTGTGATGCAATTCCTACAATAATTGATTTTATATCGTACTTTTCTTTCATTTCTTTTGGATAGGGTTAGGGTTAAGAATATTTTTGTGGTTATGTGAATTGTGGTGCAAATATATTGAAGTGTGTTGGTACAGGATTACTTTGGGAAAATATGTGAGATTGGTTTTCAATAACAAATAAGTGAGGATAAACATGATTGTTGTTGAGAACGATAAGGGAAGCAAGACAGAGCTCTAAGGGAATTGAGCTCATGACTTTCAAGTAAAAGTGATAATAGGAAATCTAATTATCCTTGAATGAACAAAAACAAGCAAGACAAAGCTCTAAGAGAAACGAAGATCAAATAATTTGTACAAGGTTTTCGGACCAATTTTGTTCATAGTATCAACTGTGGCTACAAGGAGTGTATTGTGTCTCGGGTTCCTCTTTGCCTATAGTAAAATAAACAATACACTGTGCTAATTTAATCTTAATCTAATTTGTCAAGGTGCCAATGCCATGGTTGTGTTTTTTTTACATGGTCACATTTTCATGGTTATTTAGTGTAGGTTTAATTTAGATCAAACAACTATTTTAGTATTTACTTATATTAATTATTTCTATGTTAACTAAATTATTATAAGAATTTGAATGTTGTATAATTATTCCAAATTGTATAGCATTACTTTATTCTTAAGTTTTAGTTTCAATTCATTAAGTTCAAAAAGCAGTATTTAAAGCATTCATTGTTTTTTATCATCTACATGAAAACAAATATTTTACAAGTACTAATAATTCATGAACTAGTCCACTTTTGATTACAAGAAGTTATTATTGGCAATTTATATGTATATTTTTAAAAAATAATGAAAATAAATTTGTTAGGTAAGAACATACTCTAAAATAAACTGCTAGCATGTAAGTTAACCCCTAACCCCACTCTAAAGTCATGACATACTTTTTGAATTACTTGTATTCGGTTATTAGGTCAACTTTTAAGAAATATAATACAAAATTTAGAGAATCCAAATATGATTTAATTTCAAAGAAATGTTTTCTTTTAAATCACTATTGTGAAACACATTAAAATAAAATGATTACAATTTTTTGGGATATGTACTATAACATCCCCTCAGCCACCCAAGTCAGGCCATGCTACTCCATAAAACATTCTTACTAAGTTCTGATACCAATTTTGTAGCATACCTCGAGCCTCCCAGGCCATGGACTGCCACATTGAGAACTTCTCATGTTTGTGATATTCAAAATTGTACATACCTAGCCATAGACCTAGCCATAGACCTGTTGGGTTATACCACACAGAAACTCTTGCGGAACATCATAATTATAAAATTTAAACAAACAATTACATTATGCTAAAACACAAATTAAAGTGGAAATAACAGTAAGCCTATACATACAACATATACAAGCAATACTCATAAATATAAGACATGTAAAAATACACAACATGCAAATGAACACATAAATGATACTTATCCTTTTATAGAAGACCACCAACTGTGTGCAGACCTTCCACGAACTTACCAACCTTAGACCACGTTTCTCATTACTCTCAACAGTGGGTCACCCCAAGCTGGGTCGAGGAAATTAACTGTGCCAATCACATTCAAAACATACCCCATCACATATTTGTTAAGGACATGACCCCTTTCAAGTCTTGGAGTGATAACAAACCGGATGTCACCCACTTACGTGTCTTCATCTCATTTGCATGGGCCCAGATTCCCTCTAAAAAGAGGAAATCACTCAATCCACATAGTATTGCACGTATCTTTGTTGGATATCCAGACAGTGTGAAGGGATACAGATTCATTGATCCCTCTATAGACCAAATCATCATTGACCGCAATGTTCAATTTTAGGAAAGTCTCTTGCATGCTCTACATGAGCCACATGTAGGTACTTTTTTCCTTCCACTGATTCAATATGATGATTATACACATTCATACTCTACTTCAAATATTTGTTTTGATACAAAGGAAGAGTATTATGAACATGTAGATGCACAGTCAGTACAGGCATATGAAGAGCTAGAGAAGAGGCCTAAGTGGGCACAAACCACTCTTCAGGATGCAAGAGATCTTGTTGGGAATCCAACGGATTTCAGGAGGACTTGATCTCAGTTTGAGGAGCCTCTTCATGTAATCACATCCACTGAGCCCATGTTTCCAATGCATTGCTATGTAGCTCAGTCTTCAGACCCATAGACCTATGGCAACGTTGTAGGGAATCCCTTTTGGGAATCAACCATGTAGGAGGAGTACAACTCCTTCCTCAAGAACCAAACTTGGGATCTAGTTTCGCTTCCTTCAGGAAGGAATCTTGTCAGATGCAGATGGGTCTATAGGGTCAAGAGTGCAATGTATGGTCAGGTTAGAATATATAAGGAAAGACTAGTTGCCAAAGGATTTTAGCAGATTCATGGCATAGACTACGATGAGACATTCCCTTCAGTAGCGAAGACAGACTCCATTCATTTGTCCCTTTATATTATGACAACAATAGGATGGGAAGTCCATCAGATGGATGTGAAGAATTCATTTCTTCACAGAGATCTCTTAGAGGATATTTACATGGAAAAAACACCTAGCTTCATACATGATTCATCTTTGGTTTGCAGGCTCAAGAAGTTTCTCTATGGTGTCAAGCATGCGGTAAGAGCATGGTACACCAAGATGGAATCCAACTTGTTGTCCCAGAATTTTGTGAGATGAAAATATGATCCAAAAGTCTACATTCTCAAGACTATTGATTCACTTTTTATTCTAGTTCTTTATGTGGATGATCTTTTAATCATTGGTTGCTCAACTTCATCGATTGTTGCAGTGAATGGGATTTTACATGATGGGTTTTTGATGAAAGACATAGGTCCGCGCCATTACTTCCTTAGTCTCAATATTAGTGAGGATGCTTCAGAAATCAAGCTATCTCAAGCCAAGTATGCTCAGGATCTCATGGAGAGATTTTGCATGACAAACTGCAAGTCTTCCCCTACACCCTTCCTATCTAGGGTAATAATTGAGGATGGCGGGGACACTCCACTGGTTGACATCACTTTGTACAAATAGCTCATGGGGAGTTTGTCGTATCTCTCCCACACCCAACCAGACCTATCATATGCAGTGGAAGCAGTCTCTAGGTACATGCGGGAGCCACATGAGTTACATTTGAAGGCTGCAAATCATATCCTTCAATACATTTAGGAAACCATCAACTATGGGATTTTTTATGCATCAGGATTTGCATTGGATCTCATAGGCTTCTCAGATTATGACTAGGAAGGAGATAGAACTGACCGCAAGTCCACATCCAGATACACTCTCATTTTGGGTTCAAGACCTATATGTTGGTCGAGAAATAAGCAGTCCACTATTTATCTATCTTCATTTGAGGTCAAGTACAAAGCAGTATTTAACATCACCATCCAGCCATTGTGGACACAAAACTTCCTTGCCGAGTTGGGAATCTAGTTCCACAAACCGACTGTCATTTGGTGTGACAACCAGAGTACTCTCAAGTTTTGTAGAGACCTAGTGCAACAACAACGGAAAAAGAATATCAAGATCCATATTCACTACATCAAAGATCTATTCCATGAGAGGATCATCGACATACAATTTTGTCCTTCCTCTAAATAGATTGTTGACATATTCACAAAGACTTTCACTAAGTAGTAGTTTTACTCTCTGCGCGATCATATTGGAGTGAAGGACACAATTTCTTAGCGACTGTCTTTTATTTTTTTTATGCATTATACCTTGAGGGGGGGTTTTCCCATGAGTTTTTCCCTCTTTCATCACTTTATTTTAGTGTTCATTAGTTACATTTTTCATGGGTACCCAACATGGCCTTTGTTGTCGAGACCCATTCCTCATTACCCCATAGTAGTGTTCAGGGGGGTGTTGGAGATATTACACACACCTAGGATATTGTTTTCCTTATTTTCCTATGTTTATTAGTCATTATTGAGGGTATCCTATTTTTTAGGAACCTCTCCTACATTCTAGGAGAATATTCTCTTTAGTTGACTAGTGGAGTGGAGTCATTCAGGGTAACTTTGGTTTTATCACCAAGTAACGTCGGGATAATCACTAGTAATGTGCACTTACCTTGGGATCATCACCAAGAAGGTGCATTCCTTGTGCATACTTGATCTCATCCTCATTTCACTCTGGTCTATCTAGTTAATTGAAGATTGCATGACTAGCTCACTAGGACTAGGTGGTAGTTAACTCCTGTAACTACCCGAGTGTTTCCATATCTCTCTAGACCACCACTATGGCACATTATTTGAGCTATACATAGTATATCATGTGTATGTTATCATTCACTCATTTGGTTAATACAATTATCATTCTTTTCTCTCGTCTTCTTACCTTTGCAAGTTGTGTTTGTTCTTCTACTAACTAGATCTCTTGTGCAGTTACTCACCACATTTTACAACCCTAGCCTAAGAACATATGAAGAAATGTCACCACCTATCAAAAGGAACATCATTAGTATGATAGATCTACATCGTTATCTCATCACCTGGGGGGTTTCACTGAGCCTTCATGATCATTTTGTCTACCACCCCCAATTTTTTATCACCCTATATATAGCTACTCCCACCCATGCATTCATTGGAAAAATTCTCCACATCCCATTCCCAAATTCTATCACCCCTCTCCCACGGTCCCAATTTATCTCCATTCGCTAGTCTCTTTCCACATTTTTCTCATTCATCTCCGATCTCATGGCCCAGTTTCACAGACATTCTGAGACGTGTGATTCCTAACCTGACCACGTAGAATTCCTTTCCCAAAGGTTTCACATAACCCACAACCCATTTTTCATGCAGAATGACACTTCATCATCAACTTCTCAATAAAGGACCTACTCTCTTATTTTCCACACTCCCTACTCTAATATGTTGCCATGGACAATCACCTTTGTTGAAAAAAATACCCCAGGACTTCGAGCTCTCCATTCCACCATGTTCATACATCTTCAACTTTTTCCTTGCCCTATTAGAACAAAAAGACAATCATAGGATGCTCATCTCTCTTGATGAAACTTAAGTTTATATAGGAGGTCAGTGTCTAGATGGTGCTCTTTAAATATATCCCTCATTCTCCACCACATACACCTTCAAAGGGGTAGTGTTGAACATCTGTCCACATGCACTTCAACTCCATCTCTTACCGTGGGGCTTGCTTAACTCATTCTAGGACCCGGATTAGGTTACAACTACAACCTAGATGTATTATTTTCTCTTACTCAAGCTTGGCTGCAATCACAGCTTGGTTTGATGTTCTAGTATGCAAATGAGGATGATTTTCCCTTTCTCAAGACAATCGCAACAATCTTTTCTTGAGGTAGTCAGTCCTAGATTAGTGTAAGGTTACAACTTCACCAAGACAAGTGATTTTCTCTTACTCAATTCCAGGAACAGGTCATTCCATAAGGAGTTTGGCTTGAGGATCAACCAAGTAATAGTGGTGGGGTCCTATTGGCACCCAAGGTTTTGGATTAATATCCTATGTTCACAAACAAAGTTTTGCTCTCCAATTTCAGTGGTGCACATGCTTAATAATATGCATGAGAATTGACAAGATGTGCGAGTCGGATCCAATTTTGAAATTGCATGTCAGGCTGAGTTTTTTGATGTGCGCCAAAAATCAAGAAGACCCACGCTAGAATCAAGAAAGGAATCATCAAGAAATCTCTCCAAATGATTACTGCTAGCAACACAAAGTAGCATGGAGTAGAAAGAGGATGATATGGAAAGGCAGTTAAGATTGCCTCGATACAGAAAGGATACATGGAATGAAGGAAGGTGACAAAAGCTTGTGAGACTATTAATCAATTGAGCGAGTGGATCAGAGTTGAAAGGGACAGAACTCCAGAGCCAAGATGGCTATAAAATGAAGCAAGGAAGAAAAAGAGAAGGTTTTGTTGAGTCGACATTGGCTATGGTTGATTCATTGAGTTGTTGTTGTTGTTGTCTAGTATCGAAGAGCTTGCTCTGAATCCCTATAACATTGTAATTTCTATAACCAAGTGTCTAATTCTGTCAYATGTTTAAGGTATGGTAGAATGKGCATGGCACATTGTATTGTAATTATGGGACTTATCTAAGGATTATGAGATCTTACATTGTTGTTAGATATGATTTTATTAATGTATATCTTTTCCTAATGGAATGAGAAGAATAATAAGGACGTAGTAGTATTGATATATCATGTGTCATGTATGCATCAATTATATATGTGTGTATTTTTTTATCATAGTGATAATAGTGAGTTTCCAATCATGGAATAAGTGAATTTCATCCCAGATGGATTCCTGTGTGTTTAGTATTCAAGCCCGACACAAGACCATATGGTCTCTGGGATCCTCTTAGCGTCTCGGGTGAGACCTTTTTTCAGTCTTGGATGAGGATTGATATGTCGATGCTTTCAGGTTTTTGTTGGTCAAATCTAGATGAACCCTGGGTCTAAACCCCCTAGTGTTAGGAAGGACGTGCGCAAGCATGAAACAATCAAACATCACATCTCCCCCTTATTTTCTGGGGTGAAGACTCTTTAAAAGACATTGAAGATAAGTTAAGTCATTTTATAACTCATACTGAACCTAAGGGTAACATTTTCACAGGTGCCAAAATATGTGTGGAAATGGATTTTAAAAAGGGATTGTTTGATCTCGATTATTTTCAGCACGAAATAAGAGCAAAGATATAATAAATAAATGTACAGATATATCTCAGATATCAAATAATATAACATAAATATATTAGATATGCAACCATAAACACAGATATACAGTAATACACAATTTCTATTAATGAGCAAAATGTACAAAACTATAGAACTACAGAGTCAAAGACTCGCTAGAACGGTGGCAGCTTATCTCTGAGAAGAGATGCGACGGCTACTCACATTCACAATAAGATGATTATAATGAGGCTCTAAAGGTTTTTTAACATAAATAAAATCCAAAACCCTAACCCCAGAAGATGAAAATCCAACAATTTTGTGGACCCCGTTTTGGGTAGTTTGGTGTATCAACTTCCCGAGGGAGTAACTCTGGCATACGATCTTTGTTTGGGCTGCACGATATCTCGTTGGAAAGGTATCGTCGAGAAGATTCATTTTTTCGGCTCAATGAGAGCCTTTGGCCATAATTGAGGTGCTATATCGCATAAAAACTTCACTTAGGCCCTTAAAATGTCCCCAAAAGTTTAGAAACCGAAAACCTTCTAAAAATAATAAGTTGTCAAAAGATTTTTTGTGCTAGTTGGAATAGGTGGGTGGCTAGCGATATCCACCTGGATCAATCCTCCCTCCTTAGGAAGCAATGGTCTCCATTGTGTTGAATTACTAGGGGAGAGGGGAAAGTGATTGCTGAATCTGAATCTTGGTGAGCTACTTGCCTTGCTAGAGATGTTGCGCTACTTGGTTTTTGGAAGGATGTCATGAACCTGTTGCTGGGGGGTTGAATTTGTTCAACCACTGTGTGAAGAAGGAATCTTTATGCTTTGTTGCAATCTTGTTGACCTTCTTCTGTTGGATAGAAGGTGCTTGGACCGAGGCTGTAGTGGTTGCAGTGTCCTTCTATTCACCCTTTGAACAGATTGTGAAGAAGTTGAATTTTGTAGTATCAGATACTACCTTGCGACATTGTTTAGGTGGGAAAGTAGTTGGAACTACCTCTTGTATCTTGTAGAGATGACCCGCTAGAGTAACAATGAAACTACACGGTTGAGACTCATAGATAGCATGGTGCTCCCACATCTATGGATGGCCCAAGAGAACATAAAAAACATCTAGCGGGGCAACATCACATAATACCTCATGCTTGAAGGATTGGATGTCGTATGACAATCGACACTATTGGTTGACACGAAGATCATGTCTCTGGCAAAGCCACCCGATGTTGTATGGTTGCGGGTGTGTTGTTGCCGACAATCCCAACTGTTTAATGAAGGTTCTTTCGGTTTCCGCTATCAACAATAATATGCAGTGGGTCCCCTTCACCCACATCTATCAATGAAAAAGGCGCTCCCCCTCCTCAAGATCTACTGGTTCTTCTAGTTGAATTGTTGTGATTGTGATAATAGCAGTGGGGTCTGCGTCGATGATTTGTCTTCTGCCATTATTTTCCAAATCAGATTCTGAATCAAGGTTTGTCTCCTTGTCTTTGAGCTCGACCACTAGTGATTGTTTTGAGTGACATTCATTAGTGTTGTGCCAAGGGATTTTGTCGAAATCACACCACTTTCCAGTGTCTTTCTTCGTCTTCCCATGACCCTTCTTTTTCTATGGCTTGTACTAGTTTTCGGGAGGTTGTTTGTTAGGTCTGTCTTTATCATACTTTGGTTGTTGCGGATTTGTAGACCCAAACTCCCATTTGTTCCGGTGTCTAAATTTTTGCTTGATTTTAACAACATATTGATAAGTAGCACCGAGTGATGAAATGTCCAGAAAATCCATTTCAATTTGGATGTATCTATGTAGAGCCCCACGGTATTTCAAAACCAAATGTGGCTCAGAGTCTTTGATACCCATCTTGGTGTGTAAGGTATGAAAGGTATTGGTGAACTCTGACACTGCTTGGCCCCTCTCTTGTCGCAGCGTGGTCCATCTTATGTATTGTTATTCATAGTTTCCAATAGGGTAATATTGTTCCTTGACCACATCTACAAAAAAATCCCAAGTGGGATCGGCCCCATATATTCCAAACTCCTCTGTGGAACTTTTCTCCCAGTAAGTTTCCCACCAACGTTTGACATTGGGGAGATCCTTAAGGAGTGCGAAGGTGATATTTTCCTTGTCAAAAAAATTGTGAACATAGAAACAACCTTTTAGCAAATTTAACCATTTATCTAGGGCATCCACATCTATATGTCCTTCAAATACAGGAATATCAAAATTAACTTGTACCTTGAAAGACGAGGTGCCTCCAAAGTAGTTGCTTGATGAAGATGCACATATTGTAATCGACATGCATTGAAGGACGTGGGAAAAATTCTCCATCGTTTCGTCCCTTTGTCGTGTGAGAGTTTGCTCAAGCAACAGACTAATAGAATCTTTTGCTCCGTCGTTTTTCTTTTCTTCTGCCATGGAGAGTTTCTTTGGCGTGCGAGAGCGATTTTCCTCAAGAGAGACAAGCTCGAGACACAACTTGCTATATTCGAACCTTGTCAGAAACATGCACTAAAAAAGAATTTGGTGATGTGTGACCGTAGTTTTTCCATGATTACCAAAGACATCAAAGAATCTAGATACTATATTATGTAGTTCCAAATATATTTCTTGCTTGATCATTTCAAAATATCAAAACAACTTTTCAAATTCATAGTAGAGGTTAATTTCATGTCACTACTCTCTCTTATAAATCCAATTCAAGCTTCATAGATTAAATAGGTTATTCTTCGATGTGAAACAAAAATTCTTTACAAATATTGAAAGTACAAATATTAAATGTCTTTTTAATTTGAATTGTCTTATTCTTATTCGGTGCCTTAAATGGTGGCACAATGAGGACCTCTTCTTTTCTTAGCCACCCATCATCACGTGTAAATCGTATCGAATTTGTCCCCATTTTTTCGCAATCGAATCGAATTATTA
>JASDQU010353608.1:0-12082 GCA_032191745.1 Picea mariana
TATTATTTTATATAATTTAGGTTTTGAATATATTTTTTTGAATGTGTTTTTTTCTTCATTAAAAAAAAGTTGTGAAGATTTTGTCGTTTCTATTTATTTTTTTTTCAATGTAAATTTAAGAAGAAGAAAAATGTTAGTAAATAAATTTTCAAGTGACCATTTTGTATCCAATTTTGGGTTTCTTTATTTTTGCATAGGGGTCTATTGTCAAAACCACAGTTTCAATTAGGTTGAAATGAGCCATAATTTTAGTGTTTAGAAAAAACTTGTTGCCTTAGTGATCATCATTTTTTTTATTTATGTGTTAATTTTAAGGTTTTTCTAAGCTATTGTATGAGTTTTGAAGGTCATACTTGAAAAATGTTGTAATTTTGACTTCGTTTGAAAAAATGGTGCTAGCGGTAGCACCACTTTTTGATTTGGGGTTGATTTTCATGTTTTTTATGCAAAAATATGAGTTTTGGGGGCTAGAGTTCTCGTTTTGAGGTCATAGTTCTCATTAATTTGGTAATATTGTTCATGGCTAAGGCATCAGGAAATGAGAAAAAGTATAAGGAAGAATAACAACAAACACCCTATGGATTAAAGCATAGGTTTCCATGCCTAAAGATGTCATAAATAGTAATCATAACCTCTCTTTGGATAAGGATGTGACTCCAGGATGGACAGCCAAACAAAGCGAAGTAATAGATCATCTTGATTACTCACTCAGGTTATTGGGAGACGAAGAAACATAGGCATTCCACAGGAGGTGGCACTCTTTGCCTCATGATTTGCAGATTATGGAACCTCGTTCTCCCAATATCTTTCAGCTTTCCCTCCTCAGGACACCCTGGTACAAAGAAACTTTGAGAAAAATGAAGACTAAATGGATTGGGCTAAGGATGATCCCTCCACTTCTTCTCCCTATATCACATATGGTTAATCTCAATTCAAAAAAGGAAGGAGAAGAATGGGGCCACATTGTGAAGGATAAAGGATACCATGATCAGAAAACCATCACCAAATATGTGACCTGGGATATGAAATGGAATTCAATAGGCAGCAACAAGGTGGTGAATAGAAATAGTTTGTTGAGCAAAAATAAGGCATTGAGCAGCAGCAAGGTGATGGGTAGCAGGGTACATAGCATCAGCGACAATAGTAAGATCAAAAAGACAATTTTTGGTTGCACAAAGGGTGTGAAAAAATTTGACTGGGGTTGATAATCATGAGCCTCATTATTGTCCATTCTAAAGGCTCATCTTTGGCACATTTTTCCACCTTAAAATGACTTAATGTTTGTTTTTTACCATATTTAATAGTCATTCATGGGTATTTTGTATATTGTGTAATGGATGTATGGTTGAGTTGGATTTTTGTGTATAATATACATTTTTGCACTATAATGTCCCCAGTCACCCCAAGCTGGGCCACGTCACACAACCTAAACTTTTGTATCTCTGAGCCAACCAAACTATAACATCCCCAGCATACTACCGAGCAATGTTACTCTAAAATTTCACTGCACAGATTCTACTCTAACACAATTCCATGCGGTATCACTTGAGGTAACTTGCTCAGACCACACTTAAGTCGCACCACACAACTTATCACATTAGAAGCAACATTTTCTTTTTAATACAACCTTAAACATTGGAAGTTAATCATTATATGCATGCATCGGCATATTGATCACACAGCACGACTGCGCGCACATCCATCTAGGTTTCATTGGCCAATACTGATTTCACTGTGCTCGAAGTCTTTTCCTTAAACACACACATGAATTACAGTCTCTTTTTCACATATGCTACTTTCATGCACACCCAAATACCCAATCCTCTTTTGAATATTCATAACCAAAATCACAAGATTAATGTAGCAAGAAAGGCTAACATAAACTGACATACTCATGCACAACTACAAATACAGGCTATAAGCATCATACTTATAGGTGCAAGCATCATTAAACAGAGTAACAACAATTACTTATATGTGATTACATATAAGAATTAACTCATATCAAGCATAAATAAATGTGCACACAGTAAACAAGACAAGCACATAAAGAAAACTTATCTTTTATGAAAGTCACCAACTATGTGCATAACTCAGACGTTTTGTTCCCCTTAGACATATACTTTGTTGATCATAATTTTTCAGCAACAGGTCACTCTTGAGTTGGGGATTAACTCTATTAGGTAAAAAATCTTCTAATGACACACAAAGGTATGACTCTCAACAGAATTGTTCATCGCTAGGTGCTTTTTATTGCAACTATCCCACAATCCCTCATTCCCCACACACCTGTCACACCCAAGAAAGTGTGCCCCTTCTCTTCTCAACAGTCCTTCGACTACCCCACTTCCCTTCCCAGGGTTACCAACAACACGTCGAAAAGGAAATATCTAATCCCTGTGACTACTACTCAACACACCATGGAACAATTCTCAACAATACTCTCTCCTGGAGGGTATTCTCACGGGTCTGAAAATCACTTCACAACAGCCAGTCTCTCACCCAAAGAGACTGCTCATGATCTATCAACCCATCCCCTCTAGTGACTCTGATTAGAGCACCACAACTCCTTACAATATTCTCTGTGCAGATAAGGTAATAATCGGATTTCCTTTTGCTCACGAGAGCCTGAAACATGAATCATTTTTTAATCCCCTTTCCATAATCATAATCATGCAAGGATAATTCCCAAAATCCACTAAGGCTAGGAATATATATTACATGTCTTCCAATTGACACTTGTCACCTTTAGAAGTAGCTTTAATCCACTTGGTGACTCGTTCCCTACCCTCAAGAACCTAGGATAAAAACATATCCACATTACCCTTTTCGAAAATATTATTAAAATATTCACCCCTTTTCCCTTTTATGGTGGAATCATCCCCCCATCTCTTTCTGTCTAAGTCTAGCTTCATGTAGAGATGCAATATTATATTAATAACGATGATTATATTTACATGGATAGGAACACTGGCTTATCTTCGTTCAGGCTTACCAGTTTCTCTGGGCCACCAAATATCTTTGGTCTTAACTCTGGATGTAATTTCCAACAATGTTCATCATCATTCCCATCCTTTTTCCAACGAGTGCAAGATGATTTTCCTTCCTCTTTGTTTGTTGTGGTTGTCTTTTTCCCATTTCATTTTCCTTTGAACTTGTTTTTTTGGAACTTGGAAGGCTTCTTTGGGTGATCTTCATGTACATTATTTCCTCTTCTTTCAAGGTGGGTTACTTGAACACACACTTCATAAAGATTAGTGGGATTAAACAACAACATTGCGTGACAAATGTAACTGTGAATTGCACCAATATATTTCATCAAATTATCTGGAGAGTCTAAAGGAACATTCAATGCAAGTGCCTTTTTCCTAAACTCTTTATTGAAACTCTGAACATTCTAACCTTTACCCTATCTCAATTTTTTCCATTCTAACATGGCTTTTTGTACATGACCCAATGGATAAAATTGTTTTTTCAATGTAGAAGTAAATTCAAACCATGAAGAAAGGCATTTACCATTATTCTTGCTACATTTTTTAAGTTTACTCTCCCACCATACAAGGGATGTGCCTTCCAGCCGAAGAGAAGTCATTTGGATATTCACCTCTTCCTTTTCGCTCTATTGTACCCAGCAGTAAACCTCGATCTATCTAATCCAATTTTTTAACTTATCTACAATAGCTTCTCTATTAAACATGGGAAAATTAAATTTGACATCCAATTTAAATAATGGTTTTTTAGGAGCATTCTGATGAAAATTAGAATGATGAGAATGAGAGGAAGAAGAAGATATTGAACTTGAATATGGAGATGGAGGTTAAAGAGGGTCTCCTCTAATTCCTTGGTCTTTTGCAGCAGCATCCTCTGCGTTAGCTTTCTTCTTATTTCCTTCTTTTCCACTCTCTTTTCATAATCTGCAAACAATTTTTCTACCATGTCCTACATCCGGTAGAAAGCCTTGTGAAAATTATTTTCATACGTTGTACAAAGTTCTTCATCCCCCATTTTCTTTCTTCGCGTTGCGCATCCAATATCTGGGTTGAAATTCTCAATTTTTCCTTCACCTTCTTTGAGCTTGGCTCTAGTAAGCATTCACACTCGCAATTCAATTCAAAGAACATTTCTCTTGTACCAACATGATCCGAGATATTTTATTCAATAACTATCACATGAATTGCATTAAAGAGCATAAACAAAGCTTATGTATAGCATAAATGAAGAAGACATACACATGGGGGGATAAAAAGAAGAACAATGGCACAAGACTTGATCATGGAGTTCATCCCAACAACAGACTATGTCTCCAGGTCCACTTCTCAGTGGAGAGGCCTTTGCATTATCTCAACAAAAATTGGCATAAATACATGGAAATACCTCAAGTCTGGAAATGACCTGAAAATCCATTGCTCGGATCAAAATTATGACTACATCGATGGATTTGTGGCAAGAAATCATGCAAAAATAACTGTCAATTCTTCAAATTTTGTCACTGTCACCCTCGGGCCCCTCCTAGGCTCTCTGCCTCGAAAGTCATTGCACAACAGTCATACGGCCCCTGCAATAACAAATACTACCTTGTAAAACATGCCCTCTCCTGGGCCACGGATCCTCCTCCTAGAAGATGGTAATAGAGGGATTAAGTAAATGTTTATTGGGCGAATGTACCAACAAGGTCCATTGTCGGATCAATTGGCAAAGGTTAATTTAAGTCGTAAGTTGGCGGGAGGTTCAAGTTTTATATATATATATTAAACATGTTACAAAAATCCCACCATTTTCATTGGTTTGACTGTTGGTTTTGGGGACCGACCGTCGAAAACGGTGTCGGCTGGTTGGCCCATATTAATCGCCATCATTTTGACAGTTGGTCATTGGTCGGTCCAGTGACCGATTATTATTATTATTATTTAATTTATTTGTCCTTGGCCTTCAATGGGAATCTGCGGGGTGCCACATGGTGCCCTTTGATTGGTTTCCCATATCCAATCATCGTTGATATAATTTGTCATGTGTCGCATTGCAAGAATGCCATGTGACATCCCTTAGGTAGTGTCATGTGGCGCCTCCTAGGTGTAGTGTCCCATATTGGCTAATATAGTTTTGTGATACCCAAAGAGGGTGATTTTGATGGTTTATGTATGTTAGAATTATATGCTATGGACCTGGTCTATCTTGGATAATATAGTTTTTTGACACCCGAAGAGGGTGATTGTGCTGAACTTTGAATAGAATCTAGAGTACAAGCACCACTTTGTCGAAATTGATGCTTGGAATATTCTTTATGGTTCTTAAAATATTGAATCTTCTAAAACTCTTGTTGATGTGAAGCATCAACCTTATGGTTTATTCCTTGATTCCCCCTCCGAGGAGGTTTCCCATGGAATGAAGTTACAATATGATTAGAAATTGTATCCCCTCTTTTACTCACTTGCATTTGGTCTTCAGCTATTATGGCCTTTTGCACTGCCTCATGCAATGTTGTAGGCATCAAAATGCACACTTTTTCCTTTAACAAGGGATTCAACCCATACAAAAACGTGTTCACCTTTAGGCTTTCATTATTCATATATGTGTCATATCTAAGCAACTCCATGAATCAAGCCTCGTATTCAAGTACAGTCTTAGTTCCTTTCTTAAGTTCATTGATGCAGGAGCATCACCAACAACAAGCACGCGCGGAGGTGGAAGACAGTTGGGACAAGCGCTAGTGCATTTTAACACGTTGTCAAAAGTGTTTTGGAATGTTTTGAAATAAATGTGTGGATATTAAATGAAATAATTAAGAGGAGGCACGCTTGTAGATTGTAAACAGATCATGAGCGATTCGCTCTCATCTGTAGTAGGTAGAGACATTTATGTGTAGTAAATGTAAGTAGGTAGCTTTAAATTTCATATTTGACAGTTTAAGAGAGTAGGAGGGAAATGGGATATAGACACCCTCACTTGTATCATTTTGTATGAAAAGGAGGAATTATTATTCCCAATTGTATAAAGAGAGCATAGAGCATAGAGAGAAGAAGAATAACATTCAGCTATTGTAAGAGAGAGCAGAGCGCTGTATTTGAAAACACCCATGTATAGAAGTCCTGAATTAATACATGAAGCTTTGATTCAGACTTATGGTGTTGTGATATTCTCTGTGTATGCATGTTGAATGCTATGCTTATAGCTATTTTAGTCTTTCTGTTATGCATGTGCTATTACACTATGTATGAATGATTTCTTGTTGAATGTTTGAAATTTGAGAGAGAGAGTAAGGAATGAGTTTCAATTGTTTCTCAACCTGAGTGAGTAAAATTCCTGTAAGGAGTGCAGTGGAGTTTGTCCGCAAGGAGTGCATTGACAAGGGTTCAGAGTTTCATCTCTGAAAGCTCAGGAGAGATAACGTTATTCTCATTCCCGTAGAAGTGCAGGTTGAGCATAGCAGTCGTGCAAGGTGTGTGCAGGCTGGTGGTAAGTTTAGAACTTATCAACCAAGGAAAGAATCGAAGGACTGTTGTTGCAAAGAGAGTGCGCAGAGTCGAAGAATTCAATACTTGGAAGTATTTGAAGGGTTTTCGCAAGGAGTGCCTGCTGGAGTCTCCTTGAAGACTCGAGTTGTGGAGAAAGCTCAGAAGGCTCAGTACCTTGAAGTGTTCAAAGGGATGTGCTGCAAAGTTACTTTGCAGGCAGATAAGTTCCAATGAAGGAATAGCTTGTTCAATTTGTGGGAGTTGTCAAGGAGGAAACAGGCGGTTGGAATTCTTCGTGGAGAATTCACGAAGTCCCGAGAACCATCAGATCTTGTAGAGGAGCAAGAAGAGTTATAGCGAGTGTTTTCTAAAGTGTAAAGCTCAGGAGAGACAGGGCCATTAGAACTCTCGTAAACTCTCATTTCGTAATTTGAGAGTTGAAGGGGGCAAAAGAATCTGTGTCAAAGATTGTAGACAGTGGAGAGTGGACAAGTGGTGTACTTGTCGACATGGAGGTCAAACCTTTGTTGACCATTTTGGGGTTTCGTGAGTTGGAGAACCGAAAGTCTTGTAGCGAGATTTGCAAAATCGTGAAATGCAAAGTCCCGAAGGGGCAAAAATATTTGTGTGGGGCCAACTTTTGGTGAAGCGTGTCGAAAATCGGCATTTCAACATTCAGAGGATAAGAATTCAGGATTTCAATTCTGAGATTCCCGAAATTGTGAAACACGACACTGTCATGGGAGAGGACATGAAAAGCATTTTGGCGCATTGTAAGTTCGGGTTTCGGAAGGCATAGAGTTGAGAGACTTGGAAGGAGAAGTCACGAAGTCGTGAACTCCGAAATTCTGAAATCGCGAGAAATACGACCACATTGTTTGGTCAGAGGGAGATTGGAATTGATGCTTCATGTTTGATCGCGTGGGCTCAATTTATAAGGACCTATGAAGAAGCACCATTTTATGTGTGTAGGATTCTTCAAAGAGGAATCAAAGAGTCAATCCGACTCAAGGGAAGGAATTAGAATGATCCTGTAGCGGACCTTGACCCGAGGGCTAATAGAGGGTCTGTGTCATTTCTGGTATCAGAGCCCAGAAAGATTTCTTTGCTTTCTATAGCAGGGAAAAGAAAGATTTACCATGCCACTGAGAAGAAGAGACAGACAAACACCCAATCCACTAGAGGAAAGGGAAATGCCAAGAATAAGGGGTAGGCAAGTGCCTGATACAGCCGTAGAAAGAGAGATGCGTGACCTACGTGCTAGACTTGAGGACATGGAGACAACACAGAGGCGCACAGCCGGTGTTGGAGATGTCAGTGAATCTGAAAGTGAAGATGAAGTTGGACATGAAGGAGAAGAAGTTGCAGCAGAAGATGCAGCAAATGAATGCCTGATTAGGGTTGTTGCAAGAATGGGTGCCAGGGAAAAAATGGACATTCTAGTATACGAAGGAAACCTAGATGTTAAAGAGCTTCTAGACTGGATTAGAGCTCTAGACACATATTTTGACTATGAATATGTCGAGGAAGACAAAAAGGTCAAACATGCTATCACAAGACTTAAAGGACATGCAGCCTTGTGGTGGGATGAACTACAAGCTGATAGACGCTGCAAAGGCAAGTAGAAAATTAGAAGTTGGGACAGTATGATCGTGAAGATGAAGGAAAAATTCATACCTGAGGATTATCAAATCACTCTGTTTCGAAGGATGTAGAATTTGAGATAGAAGTTGATGTCAGTGAAGGAGTACACTAAAGAGTTCTACAAGTTAAACATCAGGGCAGGTCATCGTGAAAGTGATGATGAGAAGGTTGCCAAGTACATGAATGGTCTGAGATATGACATTCAGGATGAGATGAGCATGATGATCATTCAGACTGCAGAAGATGCTTATCAGATGGCTCTGAAGGCTGAAGAGAAGCTGAGCCGAAATCAAAGTCAAAGAGGCCAAGGCAGAAGTCAGCCCAGAGGCAAAATAGTTGTCCAAGATAGGAATCAGAAGCCTAAGGAAGAGTGGAAGAAACCTCAACCTCAAACTGAGAGAGGTGGAAGCTCACAGAGAGGACAGTATGCTAATAACAACACTTTTCCTCATGCTAGAGGAAGAGGAAGAGGCAGAGGTGGAGTAATAAAATGCTTCACGTGTGGAAAGAATGGACACAAATCTTATGAATGTCTAGATAAGAAGAAATAAGGAGGTGAGACTCACATTGCCGAAGCACATAGGCGGAATGTTGAGGTAGAGGATGCTGAAGGTGGAAGGTCACTGGTGATGAGGAAGGTTCTCTTGACACCGGAAAAGGAGGCGAAGAATCCAGTGCAAAGGAACAGTCTTTTTCGGACTGCTTGCAAGACCAAAGACAGGGTATGCAAAGTCATCGTGGACAGTGGTAGCACAAACAATCTCGTTTCTACAGAGATGGTAGAAAAGCTGGAGCTGGAGACTATTGAACATCCAATCCCATACAGAGTTTCATGACTACAAAAAGGACATCAGGTAAATGTCACTAAACAATGTTTAGTTGAATTCAAAATAGGAGGATATAATGATAAGATATTGTGTGATGTCATTCCCATGGATGTTTGTCATCTATTGTTGGATAGACCATGGCAATATGACAGGAATGTGGTTCATGATGGGAGGAAGAACACATACACCCTAGAGAAGAATGGGAGAACTCACATGTTGTTTCTGATTAAGGACAAAGAGGCAAAACCAGAAGTAAGCAACATTGTACTTCTCATGAGTGGGAAGGAACTTCTTAAGGAGGTTAAGAAAAAGGAAGATCCACAATTCATCGTGGTCAGGAAACCTATATTTGTTTTGACCAGCAAAAGAGTGGATGATCTACCAAAGGAAATCCAGAAGCTACTGGAGGAATTTGCTAATATAGTAGTGGACGAACTACCTCATTCGTTGCCACCGATCAGGAGTATAAGTCATCACATTGATATTATACCTGGAGCTAGCTTACCAAACAAAGCAGCGTACAGACTGACGCCACGGGAGAATGAAGAGGTCAAGAGACAAGTCTAGGATTTGATGGACAAAGGATTAGTAAGAGAAAGCTTGAGTCCATGTGATGTTCCAACGGTGCTTAGCCCGAAGAAAGATGGAGGATGGAGGATGGAGGATGTGTACAGACTCAAGAGAAATTAACAATATTACCATCAGGTATAGATTTCCATTACCAAGAATGGACGACTTGATGGATTGCTTGAGTGGAGCAAACTTTTTTTCAAAGATTGATTTGAAAAGTGGTTATCATCAAATTCGTATGAGAGAAGGAGATGAATGGAAAACAACATTCAGGACCAATGAAGGGCTGTATGAATGGCTTGTTATGCCGTTTGGCTTAACAAACGCACCAAGTACCTTCATGAGATTGATGAATGAAGTCCTGAAGGATTTCATCAGAAAATTTTTCATTGTGTATCTTGATGACATACTTATTTTCAGTAAAACAGAGGCAGAGCATCTGAAACATTTGGCTACAGTGATGCAGAGGTTACAGCAAGAGAAGCTATTGATAAATATGAAGAAATCCTCATTAATGAAGACAGAGCTCATTTATTTGGGGTTTGTTATTTCTGTAGATAAGTTGAGGATGGATCTAGATAAAGTGGAGGTGATTAAGAATTGGCCATTGCCAAAGAGTATCTTTGAAGTTTGAATTTTTCATGGATTGGCTAGTTTCTACAGGAAATTCATCAGGAATTTTAGTGGAATTAGCACACCAATGATGGACACAGTGAAGAAAAGACATAAATCTTTTCACTGGACAGAAGAAGCAGAGAAAAGATTCAATTTGTTAAAAAGGAAGATTATTGAACAGCCAATTCTGGTGTTTCCAGATTTCAGTAAGATGTTTCAGGTCAGGTGTGACACTAGTGGTTTTGAGTCAAGATGACAGGCCAGTCGCATACTTCAGTGAGAAACTGAATGAGGCGAAGGTTAANACAAATTGAATCTTTTCTCTGCTTCTTCTGTCCAGTGAAAAGATTTAATTTGTTAAAAAGGAAGATTATTGAACAGCCAATTCTGGTGTTTCCAGATTTCAGTAAGATGTTTCAGGTCAGGTGTGACACTAGTGGTTTTGAGTCAAGATGACAGGCCAGTCGCATACTTCAGTGAGAAACTGAATGAGGCGAAGGTTAAGTACTCCACGTATGACAAGGAATTTTATGCGGTCATATAGGCACTGAAAAAGTGGAGGCACTACTTGGTTCCTAAAGAGTTCATTTTGTATAGTGATAATCATGCCTTACAATTTGTAACTCAGCAGGATAAGTTGAACCAGAAGCATGCAAAATGGGTTGAATACATGCAGAATTTTACTTTTGTAATTAAACATATTTCTGGAACTGCTAACAAAGTTGTTGATGCTTTGAGCAAGAAATGTTTGCTATTGCAGGAGTTCAGAGTCAAAACTTTGGGTTTTGATAACCTCAGGGAAATGTGCACAGAGGATCCAGACTTCAAAGAAGCGTATGAAGTAGCTGAGAATCCAATTCTCAGGGACAGAAGTCAATGGACATAATACATGATCCAGGAAGGATTATTGTTTAAGGGTAATCAACTTTGTATTCCAAAATGCTCCATGAGGGAGAATTTGTTGAAGGAGAAACATAGTGGAGGATTGGTCGGGCATTTTGGTCATGACAAGATGTTCTCAAAGTTAAATGAGTCATATTTTTGGCCAGGAATGAGAGCAGACGTCAAAATATTTGTGGACAGATGTAGAATTTGTCAGCATTCAAAAGGAAAAAGGCAGAATGCAGGCTTATATCAACCATTACCCATACCTAAGAGGTCGTGGGATGCAGTAAGCATGGACTTCATATTGGGGCTACCGAGAACACAAAGAGGGTTCGACTCGATCTTTGTAGTGGTGGACCGATTTTCTAAGATGGCACATTTTATACTATGTCAGAAAACCAGTGACACAACTCACATTGTGAATCTGTTTTTCAAAGAAGTTGTTAGACTTCACGGATTACCAAGGAGCATAGTTTCATATCGAGAGACCAAGTTCATGGGACAATTCTGGAGAACCTTATGGAAAAATATGGGAACGAACTTGTCATTCAGTTCAACTTATCACCCTCGGACAGATGGATAGACATAAGTTGTGAACAGAAGTTTGGGAGACTTGCTGAGAAGTTTGGTGAATAGACACCACAATCAGTGGGACAATATTCTACCACAGGCAGAATTTGCTTATAATGATTCAATCAACAGAAGCACGGGGTGGAGTCCATTCAAAATTGTTTATGGAATGCATCCAAGGGGAGTTTCTGAATTGAGAGATTTAGAAAAGACTACGACTAGAAGTGCTAGTGCAGAGGATTTCGCAGAAGCGATGAAGGAGCTTCATAACCAAGTTAGGGAGCGATTGAAAAACTTGAGCCAAGAGTATAAGTGAAGAGCAGATCAGTTCAAAGTTGGTGATTTGATCCTTGCACACTTGAGAAAGGAAAGGTTCTTGAGGGGGACATATAATAAATTGAAAATGAAAAAAATTGGACTGTGTAAGATCCTAAGGAAATTTGGGTCAAATGCTTACGAGATTGAATTACCCGAGGGGATGGGAATTTCTCCGATATTCAACTTTCAACTTCGTCCCCA
>JASDQU010353610.1:972-12058 GCA_032191745.1 Picea mariana
TGTATAAGCCATTTATGATAAGGAAGTTTTTGCTGGGTTTTCTTCCCCTAGAGGGTTTCCCAGGATAAATGTTGTGTCTCTTGTGAATGTGTATTTCTCAGTGATCTTGTTCTTATTATGCTCTTATCTAATGAAATGCAAAGAACTATAATAATGGCATAAACATTAACAGTTCTTCACTTGCACCTTAATGTAGGTTTGATAGGATTTTACAATGCTACCTTCTCATCCTCACTTTCCTCTTCTTCAGTGTCATCTACTCTGCCAAATTCTGATGCTATATCCTCACTTTCTTCACTGCTAGAACTATTTTCTTCAGCCTCAGCCTTAGCTTCTTCCTGCTCCAGTTCAGATAGCCTTGACATGATGCGATCATATTCGTTATCATTTCTGGAGGGATGGCTGTCAACTTCTTTTGCAGTAATTGGAGAACCTGAATCCAGTTCAGCTGTTGAAGATCAAGTAGATATAACATGCATTGGATTAGTAAGTCGATAATTCCATAACACTTTTTTTATTTATGCAAACATCTAAAGCATGAACAATAGAGCACAAGCAACAAATAACATGTCCCTGAACAAACTTGTCTGTGATTTTAAATTATCACCCACCTTAAATTATATTTAACAGTAGAGAATATGAATAGTTCTTTCTTCACAGAAGCAATTCAAATTTGGAAAGAGAAATATCAACTTAAAGTGCATTCTCTTTGATATCAAAAGAAAAACCACATGGCTCAAATTATGTTTACAGCAGTGTCAACAGCAACATGCCAACATCTAAACATCATAGAGCAAGTTAGCAACTAGTGAAGCCGATAAGAAAACCAATGATAAAGATACTCTAGAAAGTATCCGGAAGATACAGTAACTGCAAATATTCCAAGTCAATTTCAATACAGATTGAACTAAGCAGATCCCAAGAAGACCTGCACTGATTAAAAGGGTTGTCGATATTTGTATGCTTCTCTGCAGTGATACCAACTCTTTGGGTTATCTCTGGCATGGCCAATGTTGAATTCCAAAAATAGTAACAGTGATAGCCTATAGGTATGAAAGGAAAATCAGAGGATATATTAACTCTCTTATATTTTATTATAGTAGTACTAGTTACAGCCAGTAGTTAATCTTGATAATAGGTAACATTGCTGGCACTTTTGTATTGGGTGCAAATTGACAAGCTTTGCCACAAGCATTTTGCTGATAAAAAATGGAAATAGAATATAAAGTCATTATTATAATATTTGAGATGGACTATGATAGTTTCCATAATGAACAATTAATCACCTGACAATGAATCTGGTCGCTCTTTTGATACAGGCTTTTCTACATAGTCCTCTCTTATTTCCATGATGCCTTCCTGGGATATAGAAAATAGAAATGCCAATTAGCCAAATTAGCAACGAACAAGATTCAACCCACTAATGTCGCTACACATAAGAACTTCAAATAATTCCATGATAAGCATTACATATGCAAATAGTGATAAGGAATAAATCATGATGTGTGACTGCAATTTTAAGTAAATATCAAGGTGTTTTCAATATGAAGAGAAAACTTCAAAAAATATCTGAATTCTGAATAAGAAACATTTTGTATAAAGAGAAAAAAATAAAAGATAGAAGCAATAGGAAATATTTATAGTTCGAGGCATATTCCAATTATGCATTCATATCACCTTAAAAGCCAAGAAAAAAACCATGACCCTCATTTTCTAAAGTGGTTAAGATAGAATGGGCCAATATGCAAAATTGTTTGATATAAAAGATTAGAAATAACACTGGGAACTGTTGTCGCTGCCTAATCCGCACCTTGGGTCACATGAAAGAAATCTTCAATTCACACTGGGTGCGGCCTTGGGGGCGAGTCTCAAGTCGGGTCACTGTCACCAAACACTCAACTCCTACATTTAGGCCAACTCCTAACGAAGCCAAGGGGGGTAGTCCCTAAGAAAATAAGCTAAGGCTAAGTAAGCTAAGAATAAGAATTTAGTAGTTTGAAAATTAATACAAGACAGAAACTCCAATCTAACAGCATATAATGACACATTAAATGATTGCTAATGAAAATGATAATAAGCAAATGAGATAATTCAAAAGCAAAGAATAATATTGTAGAGAACAGTGCCAAAAGTGTACTGCTGCAAGGAAAAAGGTTTTGAAATGCTCGATTAATTTTAATTAATTAAGTGGTTTTTGCCTGGATTGCACTTAGATTAATTATGTCAGATGGATTAGATATAGTGATCTGACCATTCACAATTGCAAGATTGTAAGATTGAGCAGAAATAGAAATTGTTGTCTAATTAAACTACGCCTCTATCGAAAGCTATTCTGATTTACTAAGATCAAGTTAAACTCGCAAAGCAGAGAGCATACTAAGCTTTGACGGGTGAGGGTCGGTTACTCTTCAACAGAAATAAAAATGTTATCTAATTAAACTACTCCACACTATTCAAAATCTGTTCTGATCTGTCGAGATCAAGTTAAACTTGCGGGGTAGAGAGCATCCTAAGATTCTGATGGGGAAGGTTAATTATGCTTTGCAAAAAAGGAAAACTACTTGAAAGAACTATGAAATGAAAATTAGATAACTGATCTAAAAATTGCCTTCTGAAGAAATTGAGCACTCAATATTAGGACAAGAAGTTTGGCGGAAAAGGCCCCAAGCCATAATCTCACACATTGTATTCATTGTAATCATACAATATATAATACATAAATGACACCACCTCAATTGCTCTCACATCGACACCTCATCAAGAAATAAGGTAGGAGGACGCACTATAGGAATCTAGAAACACACTTAGAATAAAAACTATATCCTACGATGTGAAATATACAAAGGTGGTATACTAGGATTTCATGATTGTATACAAGAGACTAACATTCCCCCCCTCAATCATAAGTCCGAACAATAATACCAGCAAAGCAGTAAGCACCGGTATCATCTTCAAGTCTTCATACTGAAACTACTGAGCTAAGCCTCAATGAAGAAATGCCTAAAAAACTGCCAAATCTGGATGCTGAGAAATCTGGAAAATCACACTATTTAATCATGTGAGCCAGAATTTCTGCAATTGTTCACTGATGTGAACTCCAATATGATGAGAGCGAACCAAGAGAAGTGACTCAGTTGCAAGTCTGATACATCCCTGAAAATGCCTGACAACTCAATCAAATGCTAAGCTGCAATGCAGAAGGATCCAGCTATCATCTACTAGGTCGAATGACCATCCAGGTGAACAAAATGTCGACAACATTGCTTTCAAAATCAGCATCCCTTTGTATGATTCAATTGTAATTCATTGAACCATAATTCTGCCAAAGTCTGCCATCTACCGACTACAGTTGCCCACCTGGCAAATTTGATGCCCATCTAGCATATTTTTTGTCGAAACTTTCAGTCTGACAACCATCTTCAATTCCATCATTAATTCCCCCATTTGTCAGCTGAAAGGAGAGACCACAAGTGGTTTCACAAACCATCTTCACTGGATTTTTGAAGCACCCCCCCCACCCCTTTAGGTGCAAAAGAGTTACATCATTGTACTCCCCCCTCTAGGCTCAAGAGAGTACCATACTTATTCCATTTGTGTACAACACAAAGTGGGCATGTGAAAACAACCACATGTTATCTCATCCCGTGAGGGCCATGCTTGAAAGCTATGCCATAAGGGAACTATCATCCTCCATTCTTAGGGATAACTAAGGAGATGATATCTCGAGGCCCTCAGGTTGCAGACATGGAGTACCGAGAGGTAGATGAGCAGGCAAGGGCCCCTATCATACCACACATCACCATCTRATCGATGGCAGCAGCACCCGCCACAAGCAGCTTGGTCCACAGAGAATAGTAGGTCTCGCATCATGAGGTAACAAGTCCGATGTCGTGGTAAGTGTCATTTTAATATTTGGAGCATTTGAACATGTTGCTAAGGATCCTTTCTTGATTTTGAAAACATTTGCTTGGAAATTATGCTTTTTACCCTATTTCACCTTGGTGAGTGTCATGGTTTCTTAGTAAGTGGCCACCCTCAGTAAAAGGGTTGCTATCGGGGGTCTCCTTGAAGGTTCATCGTACCATTCCCGCTCATACTTGCCACCTTCCATCACTTCTTCCCTTTTGTTTCCCCATCTGTTAGGTTTTCRRGCTTATCGACCAAAGAAGGGCATGTACCTCATTTCATGGGAAGTAGGGGCCATTAGGCTCRGAGGTGCCCTAGTAGAAACATCATGCAATAAAAGCTCACCCTGGGATCCCGAGAGCAATGAAACACTTCTCAAAAAAKTAAGGGGCCCATAAAATAAATAACTAAATAATTAATAACACTTTCCAAGGTAGAGCGTTTGTGGACTATGCATTTCCTTTTTAGTGCCCCTTATTGTCTCCAACTTGGAAAGGCATGCGAACCAAGGTAGAGCATATCTAGGCTATGCATTTCTTTTTAGTGCCCCTTATTGTCTTCAACTTGGCGACACATGCAAAATAAATGGCTAATAAAGGGCTTGGAAAAATGTGCTTTAAAAAACAAAAAGAGGAAAAGGATGTGGCTAGCCCTCAACAAAGGCACCCATAAATAAGACAATACGAGCCCTTGTATGTCATGAAACCCCATACCTAGAAGTCTAACCCCATCCACCTCACATTCACTACATGACTTAAAAAAATTTCTCCTTGAGAACATCCCCTACTTGAGGAATTGGTTCACCCAATAGTGCATTATGACACCCCTCCCATATCTAAATTTGGCAAATTGTATAAGGTCTTTGAGCATTTGGTTATTTTGAAAAGGGGGGATTTGATGCACATGTTCGGGTGGTTCTTTTAATAGATATGGCTTACTTAGCATGATATTGTGACTTGTGGACCCTTGGAGGGCATACTTATTTGTCTTTGCAGGTCCTTGACAGGTGAAAGTTTGAACATGGAGGCATTTGATTATCCATTGGAGGTGACTCACTAGCCTTCCCAGCCCCAACGTTTGCCTTTGGAGGCCATACTCCTCTCTTTTGGGGCATGACGTCATCACTTTGAAGGCTACAGTTTGATGGTGCAAGGTGGTTTGATGATGATGTGGCATGATTTGATGAAGAGTAGGACACTTGATTTGCACTAGAACACTTGAGGATAGGATGTGAGGCCTTTGAAGGCCCAACGACTTCACTTAGAGGCAAAACATCTCTCCTAGGAGGGCCTACGTCACCCTTTAGGGCATGACGTCACCCCTAAAGGGGATTTACTTTATGTATTAATTGAATTTTAAGTTGTAAAGGGGAAAATAGAGGAGGTCGGCTTCCCTAATTTGTGTTTTACCCTAGTTAAGTGGACAAATTGGTTTTGCAAGACCTTGTATAAATAAAGGTCTTGCTCATTTCATTTTAAAAAAACTCACTTGAGAATTACATACTTGATGGCTGAAATTTTCGCCCTACTTGAGCATTTTGCACTATCTCTCTCTTGAATCTATCTCTGTGATGCTAGTACTTGTCTATTGGTGAAGAAGTGAGGCGCTATCTCTTGGAAGCTTGTTTTTGGTATTTCTAGTGGAATATTCCTAATAAAGAAGGGTTTCTTCATGCTATTCTTGGAATTGGTAAGGAATTTCTGCATTTGTTGTATTGTTGCTTCTTGTTTCAAGCTTTAACTTGCTCAAACCCTTGGAGGAGTATAAAGGCAAACACCCTCCATCAAGTCCACTTGATTATCATTGAATAAGCTACATTGCAAAGGTTGCTAGGAGTAAAAAGGCTTACACCCTCCTAGATTTACTTTGCCAGTTTTGTTTGCTCTAGTAAGTAAAAAAGCGTACACCCCTAGAGAAGTAACACAACTACCTCTTACACAAGAGACTCCATAACCCAATTGATTTGGCATTAGTCTAATTTGCATTGGTGATACAAAATCATCGCATTGATATACGTGAATTGCTGAGATATTGCAATTGTCTAAGTTGGAATTGATTCTATATGTTATAAGCATTCTTGTGCCCTAAGGGCGTCTTCTTTTGGCCAAGATTACTTACTGCTGTAATAACATTTAAGCTACAGCCACTAGGGCTGCAGAAAAATGCTCTCTCTTCCACTTTTACTACTCTTTCTACCGCTGAAAATTGCAAGTAATTAGTACTAATTATTCTTCTTGTCAAGGGCTTTCATTTGGGTGCTTTGCTTGTGAATTGCAATGGCTAGAACTTGCTGCTGTAGCAAAATTTTTCTACAGCAGCAAGGCTGCCCTAATATACTGCTGATAACATCTTTTTGCAGCCCTATTTTGCCATCAAAACTTGAGTTTAAGTATTCGAATATTATTTACATGTTTAGGGCTTGATCATCCAATAATTATTTGATGTTTTTTATGGTTAATTGTGCAGCTGTTAAAACTTGTTCTTTGCTGTTGTAAATCTGATATATGTTGCGGTTCTGGGACAGCAAGCTTATCTTGCTGATTCCCTTTAGGTTTTGAGGCTTATATTGCACTATATTGTATTGTTTTGGTGTTCTAACATTGTTTTGCAAGAATACAACCCTGGCAACCATCTTCCACCTTCCAATGCCTCTTTTCCAAGTCTCAAAGCCTCTCCTGACTTTGACCATAGGGGTGTCCATCTCATCACTTTACTTTCCATCTCAATCCCCCTAGGGTCATCGGGATCCCCCACCTTGTGGTGATTTCATCATCATTAAAGCGAGGGGAGTGTCTATTTAAGGTGACAGTGGGTAGGTAATCCCATAGTTGTCACACTTCCATGGATTGGGTTGGACTTTGCCCAAGCTACAGATTGTGCGATAACAAGGACCACTTTGGACTTATATACCCTTATGTCAAGTACAAAAATTCTATGTGTTGCAAGATTGGTCTTTGCTTGAGATTGAATTCTAACGGTAAGACTTATACAATCGCTTGGTTGTCGATGGCCACTGCCAAGGATCAATCCACTCATAGTAAATCTTCAATCTTGCAGGTTTCTTCAATGTTGAACATCTATCTGAAGAATGGTTATGCTTGCCACAATGCTGGCAAGGATGGAGATCAAAACACTGACTCTCCATATGACCAACTCGATTACAATGTTCGCACTTCGCATTCTAATGTTGAATTTGAACAGGTGAAGCTGAAACTTCTTGAAGGAATCGAGCACTTTGGAACTGGATTGGTCTGGAATAATCGAAAATATGAAAGGTAACTTCCTTGTCATATCCAAGTCATGTTTTGTGCTTGTTGTAGCTGATTTCTTCCTAAGGTCTGATGATAGGCTTGGGAAGAGTAAACCTGTTGCTTTGATATCTGTGAAGGTTGATTTAGTGCATGTGACTGCATCATTGAAAGGTTTTCTTCATTGAACTCAAAAGAAAACTCTTGAAATGTAGGTTCAAGAATAGCTTCGTCTTCATCTACATCTGGAGTTGTCTAGTGGAGTTGCTCCTTCACTGACCGTTGTGCAAAATCATCATCATCATCATCATAGAGAGGGTTGTTCTAAACAAGGACTAGTTCAAAATGCTTCACTGATTTTTGAGATCCCTAATTTCATCATTCAATAGTTGGGATTGATATTGCAACAAAAGAATCCTTGTTTGCATGACTCGCAAACATGTGATAACATTTTCCAATGTTTCACAAGTCAATATGACTGAACTGTTCTCGGTTCTTTCCAACAAAGTTTCCAATAAGGAAACCAACTCCATAATCTTAGCCATTGTTGTAACGCTCGCTTGTACTGGTTTGCTTTAACTCTTTTACTCGAACTCACTTGCTTGTACTTCACACTCGCTTGAACTCTTGAATTCGCTCACTTGATTTTGTTTCCTTGAACTCACTTGCTTACACTTTCACGCTCGCTTGGTTTTGTTTCAACAACTGAGGGTGTCGGATACTACAAAAAATGCACCCCAACTCGTGATTGTTACAATGGTTTGAGTTTTAACTACTCAACCTTATCAATCTCGACTTAAAATTACAATGACTTCTAGGGTGTCTGGCTCAACCGAGAATGCACCCAACAATTGCAATTCAGCTCAACTTGATTTTGATTTGAGTACACTTACAAAAATCTATTGTAAGTACAATAATCTTACAAAAAAAAAATTTGCAAGTTACAATTGAACTTCAAATGTTCCACGATGTGTTGAATTCATAAACTTCTCCTTTCATTATGAATTTTATTTGTCCATTGTTGATGTGGTCGACAACTCGATATCGTGATACTATCAACAACTTGAATTCCTTGATGTTCTTTGCAGTTGTTTGATTGTAGATGCTTGATCTCATGTGCTTGATTATGCTTGGATGACATGAATTTGTGCATGCTTGCATTTCCTTAACTCGATGTGTGTTGTGTTAAATGATGAGTTGCAAGTGTGATTGTGTCAAAACTAGACATTAAACATCATAAGGCAATCCAAGTAATCAAGCACAATCGTACAATACTCAAAGCAYGAGAAAAAAGAGTATTTTTCAGGGGCTTGGCCTTGACCCTCTAAAAGTCTCGTTGAAAAAAAGTATGAGAGAGTATTKTACTGAACTCTTCTCAACTCTTGAATTTAAGATTACAATCAAACTTTCCTAATCAAGTCAAACTTTCAAAAATTTGACTATGAAGTATACAAATAGTTACCCCYTTGAAAATGACATTATTTTAATAAGATCCACTTATCAATCCCTTCAATTAAAGTGAGGATGACATAAAGTAAYACTTTATGTKAAAGTTGAATATAAAGTATACTCCTTAAATTTTCGAACATAACTCATATAATTTCTTTTTTGTAAAGAAGACATGTCATTTTAAATATTTTTTCTTAAAAGTTGAGCCTAAATTGTCTTTAAGTGGATGGCATGTCTATTTAACCTTTATGAAAAATAAACTACAAAACATGGACCTATAAATCTTTGTTTAGCCATGGAGATATACAATACCATTAATGATATTTTTGGGTAATCAAAATAAAGTCAGAGGCTGAGAAATCGGATTCATGTGTCGAGTGGAGGGCAAGTTCATTGAGAAAAAATGGTGTTGAGGAAATTGTTGAGATGTGAAGATCACGCACGAGCATATCTGTAGAGGGCGTGAGAGCAATTCATGGAAGAGATACGGCGTGGGTATTGAAGGAATGAGTGAGCGTTTGTGTTTGCGTTGTCAAGCTGAATTCTTTATCCTCAAATTTCGCATGGGAGGTTACTGTTGTGTGGCCTTCGTTCAAATCAAAGTTGTTTGTTCACAACGCTATGATCTAGGGTTTCTTCGGCTTTAGCTTCTCAAGTTGCGAATCAATGGGAGGCGAGATTCTCTGCATAAATAATCCAAGAAACAAAAATATCTGGAGCTCGGAAAACCATAGAAAATCAAATAGAGAGAAACTCAAATCTCATAAAGCGTTGATACAGAAGTCAAATTATGGACGAAGGATCTTTGTAGTGGAGAGTGTGCACGAGTAATCAAGTGTTCGAGAGCACAACCGAATATTGAAGGGTGTGTAAGTGAGCAAAACTGATTGTTGAATGGTGTGTCCCTTGTGCACGGCCATGGCCTTCTTGGCCTCGGCAACAATGATCAACTCCCGATTTGGAGAGAAAGACCATGTAGAGGGAAACTCTTCGGTCAAGAGTTTAATCTCACGGTTCATAGAGAGCAGATCCTAGAAGGATTTCCGCTTCATGGAGGGCGAATTCATAGACGGCGTGAGAGGGAATTCAAGCCATGGCAATGGCGTCCACAAAGACATCTCCAACGCTTCATTAATGGGAAAGGTCATTGGTTCAAGTCTCTTCGCTACTATAATGGCTACACTATAGAGATCTGACCATTCTACTCTCCATTTTCTACTTAGAAATAAAAAAACATGCACTTCATTGTAAACAAATATGCTTTAGAATTCATGAATTAATACCTGAATTTTTTATTTTTGTGGTGGCTCCTCTAATTTACAGGTTCAAATTCAAATCATAGGTTGATTGATCTCTATTGCAATCGGACAAATCTTTATTCTCTTGACGAATTGTCACTGATTTATTAATGCAGAGGAGGCAGATCAGATCGTTTCTTTTGTCAGATCTAGTAGATCGTTAGTGTAGATCTATGAGAGCGCAAGGATCCAAACGTTCGATGTTTAATCCGTACGCAGTTGTTGCTTCTTCACTTTCATCATACGCTTCTTCATACATATCCAAGCTCAAACGCCCCTTGAAATGCAATGAAAGATCACATGCCTAGAGCAGCCCTCAATTCGTCAACTCAAATTTCATCTACCAGGGAAAGCTACCATGGTGCTACTAAGCCCTAAGAACTATAGTGCTCCGATACCAATTGAAGAAATTGAGCAAACAATATTAGGAGAAGTTTGGCGGAAAAGGCCTCAAGCCAAAATCTCACGCATTGTATTCATTGTAATGATACAATATATAAAACATAAATGAAACCACCTCAATTGATCTCACATCGACACCTCATCAGGAGATAAGGTAGGAGGAGGCAATATAGGAATCTAGAAACACACTTAGGATAACAACTATATCCTAGTATGTGAAATATACAAAGGTGGTATACTAGGACTTCATGATTGTATACGAGTATGAGGCTAACACCTTCTAAGTAATGCATTAAGAAAAAAACTAAAATGAAATGTTTTGTGGATTATCTTGGTTGATTTTAGTTAATTTTATCTTACTTAATTAGAAAAATTAGACAAAAAGAAAAAATGACGAAAAATGACACAATCCTCCCAGGGTAGGAGGGATGAGAGGGCTAGTGGGTTATCACACTAGCTCCTTCAAGTTCACAATATTGAAAAGGAATGTTTTCTAGTCTTTTATAACTTAAGTATCCAGTCAAACTTACAAATGATAGAGAAAGCGAAGAGGAGTAAAAGGCACCCAAGGACGTCCTGGATGCTCCAAATCCGCGAAAATCGAACAGAGCTTCTCTCTACCTATTCGCAAATGATGAGAAAACAGCGAGCAAGTTTCCTTAAAAACTTGCCCAAATCACTTTAGAAGTCACTGCAAAAAGGTGCTAGTCTAGCACAAAAATATCCTAAATAAAAGAGAAGTAAGAAGTTAGTCAAGCAAATGAAAATCAGCAATGAACTTTT
>JASDQU010353611.1:0-12082 GCA_032191745.1 Picea mariana
CACGGTTTGTTCCAGATCCGGGTGGATCTGTGGAGATTGGTCTGTGTCCGCACTCACGAATTTATCCTTGAACACACCTAGCAAGGGAATGTCATAACCCTTGTACTACTTGCATCTATTGAAACTCTTTTGAACACGTTATTGAGGAATGTCCAACATTGTTGGCTAATCTTCAGAAGAGACGAGGACCTCAGCAAAACCTGCAAGTGCAACTGATATATGTCAAACATCACAGAGAAGACCTCAGATTTGTTGTTACCACTATAGGAGGCACTATTATAGGAGAAGACAGACTGACCCAAGGAAAGACTACAGAAGACTCAGGAATCAGGAAAGCTACAGAGAAGACCCACACTTTTGATGCAAAGAAAGAAAGACATATATTTGAGGAGGCAAGAAAAGAGTTCAAAGCAGACCAAGACTCTTCATCAAAGACATGGCCATAAGTAAGGGAATATGGGATACCTCAGGCATTTGATCAGTCTGCTTTGCCAAGAGAAGGAAAAGAGGTAAGCAAGCTCATGGAATTTCTATATACTTGTATTAAGTTGATTCAGGATGAGAGCGTTGTACAAGAGCTACAAAGTTTAATCAGACAATATGAGATAGGAAAGATAGACCCCTTACTGAATAGGGAAGTACACTAAATCGCTAAAAAGAGAAGGACAAATAAGGAATTATACTTGAATGCTCAAATAGGAGAATATGATATAGACTATGTGGTCCTCGACTTAGGGTCATAGGTCAATGTCATGACGAAGCAATCTTGGGTACTAATGGGAAAACCGAAGTTGATATATTCCCCTGTCAGGATTAGGATGGCTAATCAGCAAGTTGTAAGCCCCTTTGGAAGATTGGAACATGTCCCTGTGGACATCGACGAAGTAAGAACGTTTTCATATTTTAAGGTAATTGAGATAGTTGATGATAGATGTCCTTACCCTGCACTGTTAGGAATTGATTGGGCTTTCAATAATTCCACTGTGGTTGATTTAAAGAAAAGACGTATGAATTTTGAAAGAGATGGCCTTAGGTTCATTGCACCCTTAGATCTAGATGAAGGTCAGTGATACACAGAGCTCATCAGAGAAGAAGACCGCACATATAAACTCGAAAACATATACAAATTAATAGCCAGAAATCAGGATTACATTAATCCTACGGCCGATGGAAACCTAAGCTGGCGAAGTGACAACACATGTTCATCAGACTCAGAAGAAGCACTGGAGAACTAGTAGAATAAAATGTATGAAGTTTCTACTAAAAGATGTGCAATATTAACCAAATAAGTTCGTTGGATCGACACAACAATAAGTAACTTACCCACCTTTGATTGTCTGAATTCTTTAGAAACCTTCTTGTCGGGCTTTGAAGCAAGTGCACCAATGCAACAAATATTGTTGGCAATGGATGAGGCCCTAAAATCCACACTAGAAATATGGTGGGGGACACACAAAAACAACATTACAAAATGGGTACAATGGCGTACCTTGATGACAGTGCGATTCTCAGCACAAGTAGAAGGCTGCAAATTTCGATACACAGGTCGAAGTTTCCCAAAGGACCATGTGCGAAGTTGTGAAGAAGCCCGAAGCAACATTCCTCAAGAGCAGTGGGTGCACAAATTCATTAACACACTGGACATGACACCTATCAACTGGTACCTTCAAGCAGAGTTGTGCCTCATCACTACAAATTGGGAAGGTATGACTCAGAATTTTGTAACCACCTTATTATTTGAAAGTCAATATCCTTCAGTAGATAAAGCATTGAATATTATAATACATAGAGTATTCAAGGAGGCATCTAACCTCCCTTTGGATCAAGAAGAGGACGAATGGATTGTGCCTTTCCAGAAACTGCAAGGTTGTTACAACATCAATGTTGATGAAGACGATGATCCTAGGAAGGTGAACATCGCAGAAACAGAAGGCCAAAGAGATGTGGAAGGACCAGGAGTTGATATACCATTCATTGGATAGCCAATCAAGATTAGGAAAGTCAATATTGGAATAGCACAGACACCGAAGCTTGCAAATGTTGGAGATTATTGGGATGTTTCCACTATTAACAAGATTACAAAATTACTACATGAATATCAGGACTTGTTTCCAACCAAGTTCACTGATATGAAGGGAATTAAAGGGCCTATGGGAAATATGAGGATCCCTTTGAAACCAGATGCAAGGCTAGTCAAACAGAGACCCTATAGATTGAACCCTAAATATAAGGAGAAAGTGAAAATTGAGCTCGACAGAATGCTGGAAGCAGGGGTTATAGAACCTGTGGAAGAATCATAATGGATTAGCCCTATGAGGGTGAAAGACAAGAAGACAGGAGAGATCAAGATATGTGTAGATCTCAGGAAGTTGAATGATTCATGTTTTCATGACCCCTTCCCTACACCATTCACTGACGAAGTGTTAGATAATGTGGGAGGCCAGGAGGTATAATCTTTTACAGATGGATTCTCGGGATACCATCAGATATGGATTGCCAAGGAAGACCTCCATAAGACCGCATTTGCAACAGAATGGGGGTCCTATAAGTANNNNTCAAGGAGTTTCTGCATAAATTTCTAGAAGCATATTTTGATGATTGGATTGTTTTTAGTTTATTGAAAAATTATATTGAGTGTCTAAGGATAATGTTGGACAAATGCAGGCAGTGTCAAATTTCCTTGAATCTAAAGAAATGCATCTTCTTCTCACCATTTGGAGTGATGTTAGGTCATATTGTATGCAAGCATGGATTGTTGTTCGATCCATCTAAAATTCTCATTATAGTTTATCTACCCCCTCCTACTTCAGTCAAAAAATTGTGCACTACGCTAGGACACACAGGATATTATAGGAAGTTCATTAAAGGATATGCCCAGATTACAACACCCATGGAGAAGATTTTGAAGAAAGAATGCCATTTTAGTTGGACAGAAGAGTGCCAGCAGAGCTTCGACACACTGAAACAAAAAATGGTTACTGCGCCTATTCTGGTTTTTCCATATTGGAGCAAGGAGTTTCATGTGCATGTCGATGTGTCTTCTATTGATTTAGGAGAAGTGTTATCACAACCTAGGGAAGGAGATATTGACCATCTGTTAGCCTTTTCCAGCAGGAAGATATCAACTGTTGAGTCAATTACACCACTACCGAGCGAGAGGGGTTAGCCATGGTGTATGCATTGTAGAAATTTCGCCACTACTTGTTGGGAGGACACTTTAAAATGTTTACTAACCACTCTGCGCTAAAATACCTATTCAACAATCCATTTTTCTGGGGGAGAATATGCAGATGGCTTCTTTTATTTCAAGAATATGACTTTGAGATCATAGTAAAGAAAGGAAGAATAAACAAAGGTCCTGACCACTTGTCGAGGTTGGAACATGGAGAAGAGCCAACTAGTTTGGAGAATACACTGTTGGACACATAGTTGCTAGCCATTAGAAAGATTGATGACCACTTTGCAAAGATAGTCCAGTTCTTGTCAACAGGAATGGCACCTAGTGAGTATACAATTCCCCAGAAGAAAGAGCTAGTAGTGCGCACTGCAGATGTTTCACTTATATCTGGATAGTTCTACAAGATGGGACCTAATGAGATATTGAGAAGATGTGTTATGGAGTAAGAACGACCGATGATCCTCGTGGAATCTCATGAAGGCATCGCAGGAAGACACTACGTCGGGAAAGAAACTGCGCAGAAGGTGCTTAGAGCTTGCCTTTGGTGGCCTACCTTACACAGAGATGCTAAAGACTATCACAGAGCCTACAATGTATTACAAAGAGTTGGGAAACCATCCAGAAGAGATGAAATGCCACTAGCACCACAGCTGACCCTACAAGCATTTGAGAAATGGGCCATCGACTTTGTGGGACCTATAAACCCACCAGGAAAGCGCACAGGATCAAGGTACATAATTATAGAAACAGAGTACTTGACCAGATGGGATGAAGCAAGAGTAGTTAAGGACTGTAGTGAAACTACAAGTGTGCGCTTCATATTTGATGATGTCATAACCAGGTTTGGATGCCCAAAGATCCTTATGATTGATCAAGGCACACATTTCATAAATAAGACTATTGAAGCCTTGACTGAGGAATTTGCAGTCCATCACCAGAAGAGCATGCCTTACCATCCACAAGAAAATGGGACAGTGGAAGCATTCAACAAGATCTTGGAGACAACACTGAAGAAGATTTACAGTGTGAACAGAGATGACTGGGATTTAAGAGTACCAACAGTACTTTGGGCCTATAGAACCACTTGCAAAAAATTAACAATGCAAACCCCTTTCAAGTTGGTGTATGGTCTCGAAGTCGTTGTCCCAATGGAATACCTAGTAATAAGCTTAAGAACTATTGCCTTTACATATATGGATGATATTGGCGTTGTTCAAGAGAGGCTTGAATAGTTTATCAAACTCGAAGAAGACAGATTTATTGCAGGATTCCATCAGCAGGTACAAAAGGAAAGATAAAAGGCTTATCATAATAGGCACATCAAGAAGAAGGCATTCAAGCAAGGTGATCTAGTACTGGTATATGAAAGTAAGTTCAAAAAACATCCTGGGAAGCTCATAACACATTGGCTCAAGCCATATGAGGTCACCTATGTTACAGAAGGAGGAGTCGTGTAGTTGAAGACTTTAAAGGGGGAACGGAAGGAATATTAGTGAATGGGAGCCAGTTGAAATTGTATTATGACAACTCACTGCCCTGCAGCTCTAAGTAAAAGAATAAGAAAAAGGTTTTAGGTACCAGGTGCAGTTGAAATTGGGTACCAGACATAGAAAATACAATTTTCATAGGGAAGGAGAGGAGGCATAGAGCATAAAGAAAAGGTTGCACTGCGCAATCTAAAGTCGAAGTAAAATAGAAAGGTCAGATCTGAAGTTCCTCGGGATGAGTCACAGGTGAGTGTTGGGAGCCTATTGGCCCTTGGTCATGGAAATAAGTGAAGCTCAAGGAAGAAAAGGAAAAATGTGAATTGTGCGGAAGACACAATGATTGTTACTGGGTCAAAGTGAGCAAAGAGTAGAAAAGATGGAGCAAAGTAAAATGAAGCAAGTCGTTGGATGAGGAGATCGAGGATGATACATCAGTAAGGAAGAAGGATCATGGACAACTCAGCAAGAGGAAAAAGCTATCATTGGATGCTTTGGAGCATCGCGTGAGAAGGAAGGAAAGACAAGTTGGTGAAGCCCTGAAAATGTGGGCCAAGTTGACCTAGGGTTTTAGACACCTAGGGTTTTGGCATCTAGGGTTTGTGACACCTAGGTTTCATCATAAGGATGTCGGTGAGTGATTGTAATGTATAAATAGAGGTCAAGAGGACCTGGGATGGGTTGTTGTCATTGTTATTACTATTGTTGGTGTTGTGATTGTTATTGTGTGATCGGGTGAGTAACATTGGGTGAGAGAGAAGTGTTGAGTACGAGAGGCTTTTGTATTATAAGATCTTCAGCTGGGTGTGAAGATCAACCCTGCAGCTGGGTGCACAGGGAGGGGAGAGATAGAGAGAAGAAGAAAGAAAATCTGCTAGCTAAGAGCACAGACAAGAATTGTATGCTTCATATTAATACATTATAAAGCACAGTTTTGTGGATGTAGCCCTAGAGAGAGGGTGAACCACGTATATCTTGTCTTGTGTGTGATTGATGTTGTGTTCTTTTACCTTGATATATTGTTATTGCATTATCGTGGTAGATCTGATAGATGTGTGGAATATATCTAAGTTGATAAGTGATATATGCAAGTTGTATTGTTCTAGTGTTGGATCCACTTGATAGTTACCTTGGTTGTAGACATCTTTGTCCTGCAAACCCCCCATAGTTGCTTTGGGTGAGACTGCATCTACTTCGCAGGTGTAGCTGAAAGGGATAGTAGTTAGGGCTTGTTGGTGAGATCTTAGAGTTGAAACCTGGGTCTGGCCCTATGCCAATAGGCAGGAAGGCAATGACGATAACAGTTTAACCACACACGCTGATGATGAACACACACATGTCGATCAGGTGACATAAAACTATGACTCCATGAACTGGCACAAGAGAAACTGGGTGAAACATTCGTAAACAACAAGGAGAAATGACTACCCGCCCAACACAAACGTGACCATGCCTACAAGCTAAGGGGAAACATCCCCATCCCGACACAACGGCCTCGACGACCAATTAACTATAACCTCGATGGTGTGCAACCAAACGCAAGAAGGAATTCAACCCATGCGCCATTAGAAAACTTACAATGATCAACATCACTCACACAGAAGGCACAGACTCCGGCCAAGTTATCATTCACCTCTATCCAATAGGGTGCACCATGATCCCCTCATCAAGACTCGTGACATCCCCAAGCGATAGGCGCGAAAATATCCTTGGCGCAACATAACCTATCTGGACCGACAACTCAAGAAAAACCAACGCGTTAGGAGATCGAACACACTATCGAACCACAAGATGACTAACTCAAGCCCCCAATCGACCAGTCTAAAAGATGCGCAGAAACCTGGAGACTATAGCATTCCTACAACCAATTAAATTCCTGGCGTAACGAATTCTATTTCAACAAAAACACTCTGGACTCCTTAAAATAATCATTATCAAAACAATTAGCTTAGTGAAATTAATTTCCAATACCAACATCGGATGAGAAATTTCCTAAGGAGGAATTTGTTATCTTTTAACTAGAACAATTACGAAGCATGTCCTTTAAAAAAATAAAACAACTATCTTTAAAACAATAAAACCAATGTCCCTTAAATCTAGATACGCTATCATGTAAACTAAAACCCTAAAATGAAATTTCTATCTAAGGAGCATATTTTAAATTGTTGTCTAGATAATCTATGAGTTGATATTACAGTAATTTTTGTTTTGTCAAAGTAATTATTGATGATCAAACTGTAGTGAAAGCAAATCACCGAGTAATGCAAATATCTCTCGAATTACGAATCAAAGGAAAAGCCAACTCTATAAGACTACAATGATCGCTAACATCCAACGCTAAAGGGTTCTCTATCATCAATAAAATTACTATCATATATCGTTGCTTCATTCGTTGTACTACATTGCGGGAAAACAATTAATCATTGTCTCCCCAAGGCCAATTATTACACACTCTTAAAGCGGTTAACTACACCCTGGAATCGCTAACATAACCTAATGCGTAGTTAAATCTCAACTCAAGTTGTTGACTCACAATAAAATCTATGTCAAACATAAATTGTCAATAATAAAGAAACACTATCTGAAATCCCTATGCAAGGAGGATCATGAAATCCATTGTGTAATTCATGTAAGGGACGCATGCTTGGGTACATAATTGCAGAGGTGTGTAAACTTGGATCTATAACCTTAAATGAATGTAGACATAATTATATACAACAAAAAAAACAACACACCGGCATAGATATTGTTGTTCTCTAAAAAGGAAACTTTGTCAAGACACGACTTGCTATCTAAGGGTATATGGGATCATTGTTTACTAAAAAAAAGGATGTAGTTGCTCATTAACACCAGATATTACTGTGAAACCCATCATGCAGGTTAATGTCATCCAAATTATAAGGTATGTTGTTTATCAAATAAGGTAATCGTTGTCATCAAGGGAAGGTTGTCTATCCAGTGAAAATTGTTGTTCAACATATCCACATTAATATATCCGCAGTTTATTGGAAAAAATGTATTATAGTTAAGTTGTCCCCAAATTTCACTGTTGATTATAAAAATATGTTGTTCTAATGCTGAGTCTGGTAATAAAATCGCAGTCCCAACAGTAAAGAAAAGAATGCCAAGAAATTGCACTCAATAGGGTAATGGAAATTGCAGTTCTATTGCTGAGTCTGGTAATAAAATCGCAGTCCCAACAATAAAGAAAAAATGTCAAGAAGTTGCACTCAACATGGTAAAGGAAATCGTGGTTCTGCTATTGAGTCTGGTAATAAATTCGCAGTCCCAACAGTAAAGAAAAAATGCCACAAAGTTGCACTCAACGGGGTAATGGAAATCACGGTTCTGTTGCTGAGTCTGGTAATAAATTCGCAGTCCCAACAGTAAAAAAAAATGCCACAAAATTGCACTCAATAGGGTAATGATTGCAGTCAATAAATTGAAGATTTCATAGTATCCCAAGTAACATATCCATCCATTACACCCAAAAAACGCAGTCCAAAATAATTTATAAACTGTCAATCGAGTCAAAAATTAAAGTGCAGAGGTTAAATCGCAGGCCATAGGTGTGAAAATGTAACGTAAAATTTGCAGAGTAAAGGCAGACCAGATGTATAAAAACCACACAATAAATTTGTCAGGAAAAGCATTGAAAATGCAGATGACAATTCATTAAAAGAGCAGAGATCATTTCATCAAACGCAAGGGACACTTCATTAAAAACGCAGAGATCCTTTCATTAAATGCAGAGGGTAATAAGCAGATCATGGAAGGAAAGGATAACAATCGCAGAAGTACTCATTCGCAAAAGGCGCAAGGAAATCCATCAACCAGGAACAATCAACAGGGGTGGACAGCTGGGCAAAAACATCCTTCACTCATCATCCACACACAGAAAAGCAGGGCGCTAGAATCTATAGGTCGCTATGCACTGAAGTGATGACCGTCGATTCGACTCTTGACCGACTGCTCAGGCATGGAATGACAAACTATGGATGAGAAAGACGTAAAAGCACAACTCTTCACAACAAATCAACAAAACCAATAGGACAGTCACAACATTCAGGGATCGAATGCCAAGGGAATCAAGTCAAGCCGCTAGCTTAAGGCTATGGGGAAATTAACTTCTCACTTAAAATTCTAAGTCCAACACCTTTTTTACACAGTTAAAAGTACAGAATTGAAAGCGTAAGGTCAATAATAATCTACCATGCAGAATAAAAGTAATTGTACCATAGCCCAAGTCGTCTGCTCTGATTCGTTTTCCTGTGTGCTCTGTGCAGCTCCCGCTTGTCAACCGATGAGACATCACCGGTACCTCCCAGCCAACGCTAGGGGTACTCTTCTTCCCCCTTAGCCCCCCGAGCCGCAAAGGGGCCATGCACAATAAACCAGAGAATATCTAGCTCCCATCTCGCCTCACAAGGCTGAGCTACCACTCCTCACCGAGTTGGGTATCCCAACTCCCACAAGCTAAGTCAGTCAAGTTTAAAATTATACAGTGTAACGTTACGCATGATAGAAGAGCCCCTTCCTCCTCCTCCTTCCTCCTTTATAAAGAGTTTCTAAGTCATTTATTTCCCCAAAATCCCATTTAATTAAAGTTCAATAATTAATTTCAGAAAAATCCTCCTCGTACATGTGTCACCCATCCCCTTCGTTGCACTAGAAATTTATTTCATTAATTATTTAATTACTCCTATTTCCCTCACCCACCTAAAATCATTCCTAGAATCGCTCCTAGGTATCCCCATATTCCCTTACACATTTTAATGACTTACCCCCTTACTAATTTACTAGTTAAGTTCAATTTAGAAAGTTCTTAAATGCAAGATGCCTTACTAAGTTAGTCATTTTGTTTTTTCCTTATGTTTCCCTTTCTCTTTATGTTTCCCCCTTTTTCCCTTAGTTTCCTAATTCTTTTAAATTACCCTCTTTCCCTTTTTATCTAAAACTCAAATTAGCAAGTGTAGGAATTTACCCTTTTCCCCTTTTTCTTTTTAATTAACAAATTTTTAATTAGCATATGTAACAAAACAATCATNTTTTTATAAATGAATTGAATTTCTTACCCCCTTCTCATCACATGTTTAATGATTATTATTAGTATTATTTATTTTTTTTTATTTTTTTTCTACCACAAGTATCACTTAGACCTAGATTTTATTTCCTAGGTTGGGCGATATTTTATTAGGGAAATTGTATTAAATATTTATTATCACATTATTTGTTCTAAGGCTATCTAAGTTTATTCACTTATTAGTTAACAATGCGACATGCCCTTCAGGATGCACTATGTGCTCCAAGGGTGCCACTCGCCTCTTTTAGTTTTTCTTGCGCGACATTCCCTTTAGGACACACTACGTACTCCAAGGGTGCCACTTGCCTCTTTTCATTTTTCTTGCGCGAAGTGACCTTTAGGTCGCACTCTATGCTCCAAGGGTGCCACTCGCCTCTTGACTGACTTGGTAAACATCAAAAACCCTTGGATTCAATACTCTGTCAGGTGATCCTGTGGGAGACTAAGGGCCTCTAAGGAATAAGGCTCCTGCCTTATTGCGTGCCCCTTAGAATCATCATGAGCGACTGTCACAGTCTTCCCTCATGGCATTGTGGGTCTTCTCGAACTAGGTAATCGTTAACCTACAGTTCGAGCCATGGAGGGAGTGCTAGTAGGTTGTGGTAGGGTTTTTGTTCACACCTCTCCATAAACGTCTCTGGTAGTTGTGTGTGACCCCTCTACTCCACATGTGATTCTAGTCGGCAAGCTATCGTCAGCCTGCATCATCAACGAAACATGTCAGAAATAAAATCCATTATCATAACATCTAATCAGATGCACATAATTCATATATATACAATATTCAAATGCCAATAGTTCAATCCCTAAATCGATCCAAAGTCCAAGGGTTTCATCGATGCCTCTGCATCCTTGAGGTCCAAAATCTTGCACACTCAAGAGAACTGAGTCAATAGCACCTATTTATATCAATACAGCAAAATAACATGTCATCTTATCCATAATGCCTCATAATCATAATCAAATGCCCAATAGTATAAAAAGTCGGATCACTTGCAAGCAAGTATCCTCAAAGAATAAGTTCGCTCAGTGCGGGCAAGAGTGGGATGTTACAGTTGGAATAATTATTTATTAATAATATTGGATGATCAACATTCTATTGTTTTTACTATTAATTTTGAATATGAATACATGCAAATTTTTACCACTTATTATCTTTATTCAATTACAATATTTGGTTAATATTAAACTTTAATAGCATAACCTAATTGGTTTTAAACTTTAATACTACTTCTCTGCGGTTTTGAAATTATTTCTCTCCGGTTTTGAACGAGAATACTACTTCTCTGCGGTTTTGAAATTATATCTCTGCGGTTTTGAATGGGAATAATACTCTTATCTTTTTTAATTATTATTATTATTATTATTATTATTTTAAGGAGATATTTTATTTCTAAAATTATATATCTAGGGTTTTGAACGGGAATAATACTTCTCTTTGGTTTTTACCTTTTTTACCTAGAATAATCTCTGTAGCAATTGGACATCTAAAATGAGGTGAGTCACTTTTTACTTTGATTCAATTTTAATTTTACATAAAGAGATTTAAATATATTTTATTTTAAGTTTCATAAGTAAAAGTTGATTTGAGAAATAAATTCAATCCATAGTAATAATTGTTACATTTTTTTTCTCTTCTTTTCAATATGAGCACTCTGCCACCTATATCAAAAACGCATCCTAACAAGGAAAGGCCCCCCAAAATCACACTAGAGATCCTTTACGATTATATGGAATCAGTAGAAAAAAGAAGAGAAACGAGAGATGCCAAAATCCAAATAGAGTTAGAAACATTAGAAAAAAGGAGTGAAGAAAGAGACGTAAAACTCCAAATAGAGCTAGAGGCAATGATTGATAAAAAAAAATTAAATATACGATTCAAACTCAAATAGAGGATAGATTCTTAGGGTTTCAGAGTGAATTGCAAACAATGAAGGATAGAATTCAAGAAATGAAAAAACATAAACAATCAACCCAAGAACGAGGGGTTGAAGAAAACCACAACTTGAGAGATAGGATTAAAGAGCTAGAAGAAAAACTAACCACCAATTTGACCCTCGGTAATATGGAAAACAAATTGGATATCAAACTCATCAAAGAGGAAATGAATAAGCTAATCGAACTAGATCATGTGTGTAACAAAAGATCCTTGAACCTCATAATTTTTGGTATAAAAGAACAACAAGAGGAGGATATGCTAGCAATAGTAAAAGAGAATTAAAAAGTAAATCACAAATTGATACAACTTACCTCATAGAAGCAAAGAGGCTAGGAAAAATAATTGATCACAAAGATAGGTCGATCCGTGTCAAAGTAAGTTGTAATGACCATAAATAT